>JANIIA010472700.1:0-17417 GCA_027478495.1 Erythroxylum alaternifolium | reverse complement strand
TTCACACTTATCAACATCCCCACACTTAAACGTTTGCTTGTCCTCAAGCAAATAAAACAACAAACACATAACACACAACGTAGTAATGGGACAGTGGCTTTAACTTCATGAAATAAATTTAATTTTTAACGCAATCATTTGAGTCATTTCAATCATGAACATGCCAAATCTGCTTCTTGGGCCTTTGAACTACATATACTTATTAATCCAGACTCAAGTGTTAAATTGTTTACCCTTTTCAATTGCACACATACATTAATAATTCTTTGGTCATTCAGACTTTGTTACTACTCCTAAGTACTTTTCATGAAAAGTCAACCTATTATAAGTTCAATAGGCTTTTATTCGAAAACACACACACATATTTTTTATACTTTTGTGAATATGGATTTAGTTATTTTATGCGGAGGCAAACAATTGTAATGAATGTCAATCCGGTTACTCAAATAATTCTTGTTTTTTTATTAAGCTGCTTAGTTGGAACATCATTATAGCCTTTTTACTTGAAGGCACACATTTGTGATGCGTATCGATCCAATTACTCAGCTATATCACTTTCTCAACTACCTACTAGCTCTATTCATAACCTGAAGGCCAGCAGAATAGTTATTTATTTAGAAAACATGATTTTTTTATATCCTACCTTATTGTTTTAACTACTCATTTATATGAAAAAGACTAGTAAAAATAGTTAAGTGGAAAGGCCTTAAATTATGAATGAATGTGATAATTTAGAGGGTGAAAAACTAACACTAAATCCTAATTAAGCTGCATATTTAGCCAAAGACCCCAATTCACTAATTTTGTGAGCTAATGATTTTTCACAACCTAATAGACTATGTTAAAAATTAAATCAATTCCAATCCATCTAAGCCATTGGCACATTCACACAGTTCACAAAATGCAACCTAACAACTATCATATAATATGCAAAATTAACATTCAAAGGAAAACACATAACCCTCTCCACACTTGAGCAACACATTGTCCTCAATGTGAGAAGGGGATAAACAAACACATAAGGAAAGAAGAAACATAAATTAAAGTGAAACTGAAAAATAAAAATAAAAATGAAGACTAAATTTAAAAAGAAAAGGGGCTAGATAAAGCTTTATGTTGATGGAGGCGGGGATGCTGTTGGAGTTGGCAATTGAACGCCCTGAGCCTCGAAATAGTGATGGATACGATGTATGTCTCGACTCTAACGTCATTGAGTTTAGGCCATCTCCTTTACCCTTCTGCAGCTCTCCGCCAGTGTATCTGACGTCATTGAGTTCAGACCATCTCCTTCATCCTTCTAGAGTTCTCCTCAAGCGTATCTGTAATTACCTTATTGTTTATCGAGATTGTATCCAACACTTTCTTCCAGCCCTGTTCTTCTACTTTTTCTTCTTCCTCGGACTCTTCACTAGTCGAGTCCTCTTTTACCTACTGACATGGCATTGTACTCGAACTCACCTGACTATCCCTAATTTTAACATGAGTCTTTTGATTGATATCCTGGAGTTCCATGTTATAGGACTTAAGGATTTCAGCACGCCATAGATGATGATGATTTAAAAAGTCTAGGAGATGGACAGTTAAACCTGTAAATTCCATGACATAATACTCAGCAATGGCAGAAACTAAATACCCCATACCTAAATTGTTGCTTCTCTTGCGCAGAGTCACAACAATAATGTTCAACACATATTTGGCGATGCACACTAGAATGCTGTGATCCATGCACTACAACATGATGAGTTTCTTTATTAAACACTTGTTAGTTTCTGAATTATCAAAAATTAGTTGACATATGAATTTGTGCAATAATAAATGCTCGTGGGTCCTTATGATGTTGTTGTGGGCATTTTTAACATCGAATTGCTCTAACCCAGTGAGCTCATTCTAATAGCGAGAAGCACGAAAATCATCACGCTAGTCACTAATGGAAGATTTGGGTAACCTGTACATATTGCACATGATTTCGATGTTAGTTCATAAGCTCGTCCCCGTAACCTAAACAACATTGCTTTAGGGTTCCTAGGTTCGTAGGAAAGGGAAGTAAACAATTATAGAGTGAGCTCCTGGTAAACAAAAAATTGGAAGTGTATAAATTTTGGCCACTAAATTCTTTCTGCTAAGTTCTCTACCCTGTCGCGCAGTTCTATCCTATCAAGTGTATCAAAATCAAAATATTTGGGGACTACAATTTGTTTAGCATTGAGGGATTGAATACAAATACCTTCCTCCTTTGAGTAGATCAAGAAGGGTGTTCTGAAGTCCGCTGCTCTGTTCCTTCTCTTTCTTCCCGAGACTTGGTTTCGTCCTGATGATTGATCCCACTTGGATGATTACTTAATACGTGACAAACTGGCTTATGAGTAGGTAGGAGTTAGAAGCGACTGGAAATTTGAAATTTGGGTATAGAGAAGTGAGAATGTTTGGAGGTTTAAATTTTAGAGAGATAAAGAAAAAATGAAAATTAGTGAAAAAGTGAAGTTAGAAATGAATATATTTGTGATTGGAGGGTAAAATTGAAAAAATTGAAATGACATTTGCATGCCCCTATTTCTATCCTGCCTATGGCCTGCAATTTTCCACTAATTTTTTATTTTTTTCCTTTTGTTCTTCTTAACTTTCGGAAGTCACTTCTTAACTCTCTGTGGCCCTTTCACCTCTCTTTGTGTACTTCATCGATCATCAAATTCATATCAAAGTCTTATGACTTCCGGATTTTATTTGGAAACGAAATAACTTAACTACGAAATTCAATATTCCTAAAAAAACAATCAAAGGAAATAAAATTCCATAGGTTACCTCCCATGCAACGATTCTTTTAATGTTGGTAGCTCAACATTCATCTTTTGCTCATGGTGGTTTAAATAATTGGTGCAATGGTAGTGCAATAACTAATCTCACAATTTACACACGAACTACTATGCTATAGATTCCACCTTCCTTATAATTCTCCTTCCTTCACCTTTTTATCGGGATCATTTCTTTCTGAATGCATTTCCAAGATCCTCAATATCTTCCCATTTTCCTTGAGGTTCGATTTCCTTGATATTAGTTAGAGGTAGAGGAGAACCATTATTTTTCATTGACACTTTGAAGGTCATTTACTGCTTTTCTACCCTCAGAGTTAGTTTACCCCCATCAATGTCAATTATTGAGTAAGTAGTGGCTAGGAACGATCGTTCAAGGACCATAGGGGTTTCCACACCTTCTCTAATATCCAATATATAGAAATATGTGGGAAAGATAAATTTATTCGTACTTACACATCCTTAATAATCCTTTTCGGTTGATGATTTGTTTTGCCAGCTGTTTTCACTAACATCTTTGTGGATCCTAACTCTCCTAACCCCAACTTCTCACTAAAGGTATAGGGCATCATATTGATACTTACTCCCAAATCCAAAAATGCTTTGTCTATGTTGACTCCATTAATACTGCAAGGAATGTAAAAATCCTCTAAGTCCTCTTTCTTCTGGGCTATGTTAGGGTTTCTTCTGATATATGCTCCTTAACCTTGTTCTTGACCAATTCTTTTAGTGTGAGCCTCATTTGTAGTTGTTCCATTATGTCCTCAACCTTGTTTGATTCAACCTCCTTAAAATTCTTCGTTGCCCTAATTGAACTTAACTTCGGCTGAGCTAAAATAAGGTATGGAATTTTAGGTTGAGGTTACTTGATTAGCTCAATTACGAGCTCAGTTGGAAGGAATTCCATAATTACTTGTCCTTCTCCCTTGTCTCTGTCTTCCTTCGCATGTTCAAGTTTCTTTTCCTAGGTCTAAGTGATAGCTATGATTCGTTCCCTTGGGTTAGACGCAGTATTGCTTAGAAGGGTTCTCGCATTCCGAGTAGATATTGCCTCCTTTAGTTGACCTACTTGGACTTTTAGATTGTGTATTGAAGAGTCGTGGTTCTTTGTGACTTACTTGAATTTTCTTTCAAACCTCTTATGTGCATCCTCCATAACTCCAATTTTATCTAAAATCTTATCCAACTTGGATTCCATTGAGCTTGATTTATCTTGTTGGAAACCTGATTTTCATTGAGGTCTGAACTATCCCCTAGCATTGTTTGACCAAGTGAACTTAGGTTGATTCTTCCACCCAGGGCTATAGGTGTTGGAGTCGGGATTGTTGCCCCCTCCTCATCGATAATGAGTTCCCATATAATTTACTTGCTCTGGATCACTTTCCCTCATCAAGTAACAGTCCACTATATCATGTTACATTTGTCCACAAAGTTCACACTTGAGTTGCACGGCTTTCACCGGAGCTGAGGATGAAGTCTTCATATTACTGAGTTGTCACATCAAGTTATCAATTTTCTCTTACATTTTTGTCATTTGATCAACAGCCACAATTCCTTTTTTTCACGGAATGTAATAGTTTGTCTACTCTGCTCATTCATCCACGGGCAACTATTACTTGCCATCACCTCTATTAGCTCTTCTGCTTCATAAACCGTCTTTCTCATCTGTGACTCTCCTAAAGTTGCATCAATCGTTCCCCTCGTATGTAGGGCTACACCGTTATAGAATGTTTGTAATAAGAATTCCTTAGGTAAATTGTGGTGCGGGCACTTTTGTTACAAATCCTTGTCTCTTTCCCACGCTTCGTAGGTCGATTCCCCGTCACTTTGCTAGAAGTTGATAATTTCCTTAATGATTTTAGTGGTCTTAGTAAGGGGAAAATATTTGTCTAAGAAAGCACGAACTAGCTGACCCCACATTGTGACATTAGTTAGGTTAAGGGAATGATACCAAGCCTTTGCTATATCTCTAAGGGTAAAGGAGAACAGCCTAATTCTAACTGCATCTTCTGACATTTGATGGTACTGAAAGGTAGCACATATTTCAAGGAAGTTCACTATATATGTGTTGGGATCTTTGTTCGTTAATCTATAAAACTGCACATTCTGTTGAAGCATGTTGGCTGGTTTGATTTCAAATGAGGTTGCTTGTACGAGTGGCCTAGTTACTCCTTTGTTAGCCATGTTGAACCCTGGTCTCATAAAGTCCATAAGGGTTTGTTGACATCCTTGCTTTGCTCTGTGGTCTAAATTTTAGTGAAATTCCTTGGCCATTGTTGATTTCGGGATTTCTTGTTCTTCATTATACCGAGATTTCCTAATGGTTTATTCCAATCGAGTGATATCTAAATCTAAGGTTTCAGCTGCGCGAATTGAATCTCTCGTGACTCTTGTGTTCATATAAGAGCACAATTTCAGAAGTAGAAAAGAAAAAATGAAAACAAAAATTAAAAACTAACTAAGCGCCTTAAACTATAGAACTAAACTGGTCGCCTCCCTAACAACGGCACCAAAAACTTGATCGCGGTTTTTTGATATGTATAAGTTTTAATATTTAACGTCGATAATCTGCAAATGTATGAGTGATTCGTATAGTACCTAAAGTGTCGATCCTATAAAGAGGGTTAATCTAATCCTAAAATCTAAGCCGAAACAATTCACAGTAATTTAAATGTAACAAAACTAAAGCAAGAATTTAATTTAATCACACAACTCAATTCCAATAGTCAATTAAGAAAATATGAATAAAATAGCTGTTGCAACACCCAATCAAGAATCAACCTAAAGAACTATCAATTAAGAGAAATAGGGATTTTATCTATCTTTAATGGTAACCTAATCGATTATTACTTACTAGATTATTGGTTTTAGACGATCTTAGGGTTGATTACTCTCTCTCGAATTATAACCATTAACCCTAAATGATTATGGGAATTGTAATCTTTCGATTATCAATCTATCTAAAACCCTAATTAGATTTGAAGTTGTCCAAAAACTATTTGGAACCTATGCAAAATCTCTCTTCGCATAATTTACCGATTTGATTTAATTCTTGTTCTATTAAATTACTTAACTCTCATTTACCTAATTTAATTATTTTTCACTCAATTCACCCTCACAGTTTATCACCAAATTATGCAATTTAAGAAATTAAATCATAATAAATCCAGTAAAACACAAACTATCAAATTTCATTAAGTCATAGATAAAACAACCCGTAGGTAAGTTTATACATCCTCAACATTCACACAATCCTATCATCCACGGCTATCCTAATTCTATACATTAATAAAATTGAAAATAATCTGGAAATAAGATCTGAATTGATGATGGAGGCAGCAACATCGGGAAACCTCCTGTTCCAGGAAGTAGTTCACGTCGGCTTCTTCTCTATGTCTTTCTTCCTTCTTCTTTTTCTCTATCTCTCAATAAACTCTCTTTAGGGTTTTTTAATGGCGGTTGATGCAAAAGCTCTTAATCGCCTTTGTCTCATTCTTTATATACGTTGTTATGTCCTGCACAGCACTAGGTTTTCTTTGGTCCAAAAGGTCTAAAAATTCCCTCAAAACTTGAATTTTCTAGGTGTCTGTGCGTCTGCCGGACGTAGGCCATTATCATGGCCCTATAAGCCAGATCATGGGCCACATTTAAGCCTTCTATCATGATCATGGCATATTCACGATCATGGGCTGACTCCAATGCTTCTATTATGATTAAATCAATTAAATCAATTAGTAAGATTCCATATTAAATATGGAATGGTATGGATTTGATAGAGACAAAGTTAATGATTTTGGGATATGATAGTTAGATAAAGCATTTATTATCCAACAAGTTTAGAACTAAATTGGATAAGACAAGGTTGTGACATATCTAAAAGATTAAATATAATCTTACAAATTCCATTCAATAATGTGTTCATTTCAATGTATGCTTATAAAAAATGGTTCTCAAGATAAATGGTAGGGGGAAGATAAATTTTGAATGGTTAAAATCTTAAAACAATACATCCAATTGGAACTAGTGCCTTTGTTGATACATTTGGTGTATAGTTGAAAGGCTACAAGACATTGAAAGTTTTCACTTTAATGATGAATTCAAAGAGTTTGTTGTAGAGATGATTGGGAATTTATCATATCTACAAGAAGGTTAGTAGGAGTATAGTTACTTTCTTTAGTAGGAGTGAGTAGAGAGAACAATAATTGGTACATTCAATTATTGAAAATATAATTGTGCAAGAAAAATTTATAGTGGATAGGTATCAACTTAATTATAGGAATTAGATGACTAGAGATAGATATAAAACTTGTTTACCAAATCTAATCCCAAGCATAAATAATGTACTAAAAGTGTTCAGTCTTTGAGATAGTTGATGCTTGTGAAGTATTAAAGATATTTATTTTCCTATCTATGATTTCACATTTGATTTCAAGGTCATATGGATATTGACTTTAGAAATCCTAATTGAGGTAATTTTTTTATAATAATATTATTTTAAGATTGAAAAGATTCCAATACAGTTCATTACTAATCATGCCATAATTACATTTTTCCTTTAGTAAAATGGTTAAATAGATCAAGAAATTCTTTAATGAACTTGATATAGTTCATCGTATTATTCAAATCAATAATGTATTGTAAAATATGAGATCCATTAAGCATACAAAAGGAGATAAGGTCTTATCAAAGATCCAAGTATGTATTTTAACAAATTTTCTTAATTATAATGATAATTAAGATAAAGTTGTAAGATTTAAGCAAGTGTTCACTATAAAGAATCTTGTAGAATTCTCTCACTAAACCACCAACCCATAAGTGGCATGATCGTTATATGATTATATGATATAAGATAAAAAGATTGTCTTATACATATTTAGATATATATAAAAAATTCCATTCAATAAATGTACACTACAAAATGAAATTATGATGAGATCATAATTATGAGATCCATATTGTATTTATTGTTCTATTAAGAATGGACATTAGCATACGTTATGTTTTTTCTTTATAAAGGAAGCAAACAATATCATAGGCTAAAGTATGGAGATACTTAAACAAATGTGTAGCTATTTGTTAGAGGACAAGTTCACTAAATTGATCCCGATGAGAATTCCATTTGGGACATTACTTAAATATCAATGAAAATTCTCATTGTGATGATTGTATAAGTGATCATTTGACTTGAGATTACCAAAATATCTCTTATTAGGGATTGCAATATTTTCATACTACTTATCGCCTATTCTAATGAAAGGTAACTCATTCTATAGTTATTGGATTTGAACTATATAGAGGTAGTTAAATGATCAATATAGGATTTGTCAACTTAAAGTAATTAGAGGGAATGTTTTGTTGTTTTATATTAGTATTATTTTGGGAAATTATTTGTCAAAGTGAATTGACATTGTGAAAATAGTTTTAGATGTCACTAATTGATTCAGTTACTAATATTGAAGAACTAATATATGATTGGACTCAAATAGCGTAGACATTAATTTTATTCTTTATATCTCATCTTATTATCATAAGATAAAATGATTGAATTATAAAAAAATGATGCACGAAATGGTTAGTAAATTTTACTTTGACATTCCTAAATATTTGGGTGGTTAAGATATAAAATAATGCACAAAAAGGTTAATGAAAATTACTCTGACATTCTTAAATATTTGGGTGGTTACGATGTGTTGTTAGACTCCAATTTTGATATATTGATATAAATTGTTTGACTAGTGAATCAAAGATAAAAAAACAGAGTTTAAATTATTTCATTCTAAATATGATTTAAAGTTTTAAGATATATCTGTTGCCAAGAAATTTGAGAATCTAATATGTCACACACAAAGAATGAATTAAAGAGAGAAAAATGTGTTTTTAATCAAGTCGGAATGGATTGTAAAATTTAAAAAAATTTATGAATAAATACGAGATTTTTAATAATTAAAGACCAATATCGGATATTGGATCTTATTTGGTCCCAATTAGCATTTAATTATAATTAATTATACTCTAATTAATATTTAATTAGAATTAGAATTATATTTCAATTAAATTAATAAATGGTCTAGGTCTTATTATAAATAATCTTAGGCTCTAAGTGAGCTAGTGCTCCTTGTTTAGCCCTCCCTATAATTGTTGTAAAGTTTTCTCAATATGTTTTGTAGATACTATTAGGGCCCAAACACTTGTGCCACTAAAGTGATACAAATGAGTGTCGATTTCAGAAATGATTCGAGGGACATAACAAGAAAAGCATAAGGCTTTATAATATAAGATACGAATTAAGATTCATGTTTTATTATAATTTATTTTATAATCATGTAATAGAGTTAATGTGATCCTGGCTTTTGAGAGATCATATGAAATATTTTTAATTATTATTCTACTATGCACGAGATCAGATAATGTATCAATTCTAGTTTGGCTTAATCATGATTTGGTTTATATGTAACAATTTAGAGATATTAGTTTTGTGTGGAGATCAAAACCCCACGTCAAAGTTTCATTAAAGGCAAAGGTATAGTCTAATCTTACATAATGCATATGTACAATTCATGATATTGCCTCGGTCTCTTCTTTATTCATGAATAACGATAAGGTGTTGAGACCTCATCTGAATTAGCCAACAAATGAAGACAGTGACAAAAATAACGAGGAACATGACAACATATTTAAAAAGAGAAGCTAAAGGAAAAATCAAAATTTTCATTAATTTCATAGAGCCTTTAAATCAAATTAATTAAGAAGGAATACATATCAAGTTATAAATATATTCCTTTTCAACAATTTGAACATTAAATTAACTTTCAAAAATTTTCTTTCACTTTTTATAGTTTCTTATTTTACACTAAATTTATGTTATACAAATTTCTAACATGTTTAATAGGATATTATTAATTTATCTTACATAAGTTGATAAAAAAACAGTAATAGGAGTTAGGATTTATTTTGAAAGATATGCCTTGAATCTTCGACTTATTATTCACGGGTATGTCAATGCTTTTAGTATTTTGTATTGGAGGAAAGTATAAACTACATCTATTTTAGGGTTGGGTGTGGATGAAAAACCCTAACCACACTCCTCTTATAATTCTTCCCTTATCTGATAGTGAATTTGTGATCTACCATTGCCTGTGGATGTTGTCCCAATTAATTAGGGTGAACTACAAAAATCTGTGTGTTGTGCAATTGATTGTTTTGTTTCGCTTTCTGTTCTTTTCTTGCTTAATTTTCGTAATAAACTGGTGCAGGAACTTTTGGTTTTGTCTGAATCTATTAATCAAGTGTAAAGATGTCATCATATAGCATTAAGATCTACAAATTTACTGGGAAGAACCATTTCAGTCTTTGGCATGTCAAAATGTGTGCTCTATTGAAGCAACAGTTGATCTGGACACTGCTTTCACAAAAGAAGCAAGAATCAATAGACATTTTTACTGAACAAGAAGAGAAGGTGCACTTAACCATTTTGCTATTATGGCAGATGAGATAATTTACAAAGTGGTGAATAAAGATACTACAGTAGGTCTATGGATGAAGTTTAAAAGACTATATGTGACGAAATCATTGACTAACAAGCTGTTACTGAAACAATGTTTGTTTGGTCTTCGTATTAAGGAAGGTATGCCTTTAGAAGAAAATTTGGTATAATTAAACTCTATTTTAATGGATTTTTAGAATATTGATGTTAAAATAGATGATGAAGATTCTACCCTAATTTTGTTAGTCTCTTTGCCTCCATCATGTGAAAATTTTGTGAATTCTTTTGTTATTATAAAAGATACTATTAATTTAGAAGAAGTCATGTCTAGTCTTCATACCTGAGAGCTTAGGCATAAGGCATAAGGACATCCTGAGAAGCAAAAAGGAAAGTGAAAAGGCAAAGAAAGGTCTATGTCTAAATCTCGAGATTCAACTATAAATCTATGAGACAACTGTAATTACTACAAAGAACTAGGTCATTAGAAGAATAAATGTCTAAAGAAGAATAAAGTAAAAACACAACATGTTTTTGTTGCTTAAGATGATTCTACAATAGAAGAAAATATGGTTCTTTTAAGAACTGATTGATCAGATTCAGAGAATAATTGGGTTTTAGATTCAAGGTGCTTTTATCATATTTGCCCATATCGATATTGGTTCATAACCTATAAAGAAAGGATTGTGGAAGCTTCTTAATGTGAAAAAAACATCTTGCAAGGTAATAGGCATTGGTTCAATCAAGATCAGATTCCATAATGGTACAATTAGAACTTTTGATGATGCTAGACATGTGCCAGAATTAAAAAAGAACTTGATTTCTTTGGGAGTTTTAGACTTAAAAGGTTTCAAGTATAGTTATGAAGGTGGAGTACTTCAAATTATCAAAGGTGCATTGGTAGTAATAAAGGGAGTCAAATATGGTGCCTTGTATATTTTACAGGGAATACCAGTGATGGGTTCAGTTGCAATAGCTTCTCCATCAGAGCAGTCATAATCAGATCAGACCAAGTTGTGGCATATAAAACTGTGGCATATGAGTGAAAAGTGAATGACTATTATAAGAAAACATGACCTACTAGGGGACATAAGGCATCTAATTTTGGGTTTTGTGAGCATTGTGTTTTCGGGAAACAATTTTGAGTTCATTTTAAGAAGGTTATGTATAAGACCAAGTCAATATTAGATCACATTCATAATGATTGTTGGGGTCCTTCTCCCATTTCATCTTTAGGTAGAGCAAAATATTTTTTATCCGTGATCGATGACTACTCCAAGATGATATATGTATTCTTGTTTAAGCATAAAAGTGAGGTTTTTAAAATTTTGAAGCAATGGAAGATTCTAGTAGAGAATCAGATAGAGAAGAAGATCAAATAGCTTTGCACAAATACTAGTTTAGAGTTTTGTTCAGATGAGTTTGGTGAATTCTATAAGGATGAAGGCGTCGCTAGATAATGCATGGTTAGAGGCACTCCATAAAAAAATGTAGTAGCACAAAGGATGAATAAAACATTATTAGAGAGAGATGGCGCATGCTTTTTAATATTGGATTAGTGAGAAAGTTTTTTGCAGAGGCTGTTAATATTGCTAGTTACCTGGTGATCCATTCTCCTATAACTACTGTAGACTGCAAAACCTCTTTAGAGGTATGGTCTGGAAAACCTATTGATTATTCTATTTAAAATTTTTTGATTTTCTTGCTTACTATCATACTGGGAAAGGTAAACTAGAATCATGATCAAAGAAGGGAATATTTATGGGTTATGGCACTAGGATAAAAGGTTATAGAATCTAGTCTCTATCTGAGTGTAGAGCTATGATGAGTAGAAATGTGATTTGGATAGTAAAAGACCTATGACTAGTTATGAGTCCACATTGTATGCTTTGAAAGAAGTAACTAAAGAAGGAATCTGTTTGAAGGGCTTAGTCAATGATCTTGGGCTATGTCAAAACCAAACTATAGTGTTTTGTGACTATTTAATTTCTATTTGTTTAGCTAAAGATCAAGTGCGTCATGATCAGACCAAGCACATTGATGTTGGACATCACTTCATTCATTCAGAAAAGAGAATCAAGGTGAAAAAGGTTAGCACTAAACACAATCCAGTAGATATGTTCACCAAACTAGTTCCTAACAACAAGTTCAGGCATTGCTTAGTGTTTAATGCTAATAGTTTCAAATAGTCCCAAGATGGGGCTAGTAATGACAGAGTTTGAAAATAAATTTTTTAGATATGGGAGAAGATTCAATGCAAGGTGGAGATTTGCTAGATATGCCTTGAATCTTTGACTTATTATTCAGGGGTATTTTTAGTACTTTCATTATTTTGTATTAGATTAATATATAAACTCCATCTATTTTAAGGTTAGGTGTGGATGAAAAACCGTAAGCATACTCCTTTTATAATTCTTCCCCTTTCTGATAGTGAATTTATGATCTGTCGTTACCTATGGACATAGCCCTAGTCAATTGTGGTGAAGCATGTAAATCTATGTGTTGTTTAATTGATTGTTTTGTTTCCCTTTCTTTTCTTTTCTTACTTTATTTTGGTAACATATTTTGTGATAAAACTAACATTTTAATAATAAGAAAGTCATCTTTGGAACCTGAGATATATTAGATATGATCGACAACATAATATGCACAAGCAGCTAGCATATCACTAAACATTAGCCCAAATTCATCAATTTAATAGAGACTAGTCTCCTTAGGTTTTATGGTTCACCTAGCATTGTTCTTTATATGGAAGCTATGTACATTTTCTTATAATATAAACATATACTAACCAACTGATCAAAATCCACGTTAGTATCTTCTAGAGTATAACATAGTTGCTTTATATATTGTCATTGTGAAGTGTTCGTAACATGATTAAGACTATTTTTATTGTCATTGCTCTTTTCACTGTTGTTTTCTCTAATTTTGTTTGGTATTAACTATTTTTCAACAGGAATTCATTGAATAATCTCAACACTTGTGGAATCACAAGCTAGGACAGCATTTGGAATCTTTCTATAAAAAATAGTTAAATTTAATAATAATAATAATAATATATGTATGTATGTACATATGTGTTTGTGTAAAATGCGTGTGAATCTATTTTCAACTTCTTCTTTACTAGTTCTTGGAGTAGAACCCTGCAACTCTATGGACTTACCTATTATAATAGTGAGTGGCCTCAATTTATAACCTTGGCTAAAAAATTGACGTTTATGTGTTGAGGAGACTTGATTGTCTTGTGAAAGGATAAGAACATGAAATTACTCTATAATACTCAAATAGTTCAGGAGTTCACTTATAATTCCTTATAATATACTGGACATATGATCCTTGCTTATGACAACTAATCTAAGTTAAGCTCTGATCTTGCTTCCGAATGGGTGTCAATAAGTTGTGAATTAGTTCCTAAAACCAATAAACAAGCTTCCTATCAATACTTTGAGCCCTACTTAATTTAAAAGACTTTGCACTAGCTAGTATAAAAAGATAATTAGTTTTTAGCACTATACTTAGTCTTCTTTAAATTTGCATGTTTTTTTTGTTTAAATTAGTTATACTGTTGAACTGGATTCTTGTAAAATCCTATTTTTGGTATATGCTTAGGGTTCAACCCTAGATTAACTATTGCATATACATGTATAACATTAGCATTGATACACGAATTGTTATTTGTACACATTACAAGAAAGCATATGCACTCATTTGACATATCCTGGGGTATAAAAAATTTTAAGTGAATATGATGTGAATTGCGATTTGGTATGTCTTGAATTTTGGTATGTTTGGATTTCAATTAGTAAATTGGAATTAAATGTTATGGATTGGGAGATTGATGACTTAAAATGTACATTTGGATTAGGAAAAATGCCAAGAGGTAGGATAAAATGATACATTAAAAAAAGGGTGATTAAGGGTAAAATTGAGTGATATTTGGCATAGTTAAATGTGTGACAAATGGACTAGTAATTAAATAAAATTTGGACCAATTATTATGTGACATGTGAACAAATCTTGGAATGACATGTGGACTGATTTAATAGGGGACAAATGGCAACCGAATATGTGGATTGGTGGTAGCTGATTAATTAGCCAAATGTATTACATGCCTTAAGACATATGGTGACTTTAGAGGTTGACACCTAGCATGATGATGGGGCAAATTCCAGCAACAATGTTTTTGCTGATTCCCTAACGTTTCTCCACTAAAATTGCTCCAAATATTCTTTTCATTTTGGTATTAATCCCAGCTAAATTTTTGCATGAAAACCACACCTAAGTCCTACACCAAATAGCCAAGAAATCTGTTCAAAGTTGTCTTCAGCTTGCTGTTCGAAAAAACCAACTCACTTTCACCTTGGAATTGCGTTGATTTTTACTTGCTTGGGAGGATTGGTTATTCTAGAATTTTATGTTAAATTGGAAGTCTAATAGGTAAGTAACAATCTGAGTTTTATGGCATGTCAAATGATATAAGCATGATTCTTGAATTGGAATGAAAAGCATGTGATATTAGTGAAGATATGTGTTGGAAAATGTTGCATGAACTTGGAAGTTTTTCTGTTTTGTTTTTGGTATATGGAAACCATGGAGTATAGGGAATTATATGGATGAATTGGTCTGGAATTTAATGTATAAAGAAGGTGGAATTATTCCAAAGAAAGTTGTTAAAAGAGTGCTCTTGAATTGAGAAAGAATTAGACCTATATGCTTGATAATGTAAGATAGATTTCTGGTTTGATTTTTTATGCATGAAAAATTACGACTTGTTAGCTGTTAACTGAATAAATTTGAACTAGAATTGGAGAGGTTATTGATGAGAAATTGGAGTATGATTCAGGCCTAATATAGGTATAATTGATGAACTATAAAAAGGATGTTTCAACTTTGGTATAAATTGTAAAAACAATCTAGAAAATTAGAGCTATAGGTCAAAATTCTGGTTTCAATTTCATATTCCTCTTTCGACCTATTTTACATATCATTAGGGCATGAATTTGGAGAAACTAAAAGAATGAAAGTTGTATATCTAGGTTATAGCTTGATCCTGTGAAAGTTTCTTGATTAAATAGTGACCAGATCTTGAGTTATGCTTATTTTCCTAATAGTGCCTATGATAGACCCCTGAGTATGAATCTTATATTATTTACTAATTTTTTGGGACTTTAGAGCTTGAATTAGTCAAAGTATAAAACATGAAAAATGATTATTGATGTCTTATTAATGATTCTGTGAAACAGTTTGTCCGGAAGATATCTTGATAACTTTATGTAGTTAATTGAAGTCATAATTTAAAGAGGGGATTGTTTTGATGTGTTGAGTTCAAATATGAAAATTTTTAGTTGTTAAGGGAACAAGTGAGTTCTTTTTAATTAAAATATGGTATTTAGGACATGAATAATGTGTATAAGGTATGGATGAATGATTATTGAAGAACATAGGGTATTTATGAATGAGAATTGGGTGAATGTATGAGTATATGTTGGGGGGAAAATTTTGGTGAATGTATAGATTTAGCTTGTTGTGTATTATAAGAAGCTTTTTCAACATGGAAATGTTCAAGGACAAGTGTAAAGTATGATTGATGAATTTGTAGTAAATCATGCTAATTTAAAGATATAAACCTAATTGCAAAATGGTAATATACAAAGTATAATGTTGAATGGTTAAGAAATTTGAATATGGTTACATACCCGGCAAAAGTAAATTGAGCATGCATTGAACATGACATATGTATATATGTACACAAATGAATATGTATTTCATTGATTGACTTTGTAATGTGAATTATGTCTGAATTGTATGATTTTATACGATCAAGTCGGATGCCATTCAGACATTATTGGACCATCCAGGCAATAGCATATACTAGAGCATATTATAATTCAACCTAGATGATTTCACTCAGATTGATTTTATTTCTGTTTAATTCCCATTTATTGAACTGATAATGACTTTATTATAGTCTGAGGAGCTTGATGTTTGGGAATGTATTGGAAGTGTTCTGTTTGCATCTGAGTTCTGACTTATTTTTGAATATTCAAAAAAAGTTGAATGCTGGACTAAGGTCCGATGAATATGAGATTCTGTCTGTGCATTATAAGTAAATGCTTTTAATGGCATGTTCTGTTATTTGATGCATTTCATAAAATGCATGTTCAGATAAAGACATTGTGATCAGAGTAGCTAGTCTGAAAGAGCTTTAAGCTCAAAATTCTGTACGTAGAGCTTTGCTCTGTGATTTCTGTATCTGACTTAGCCCAAGAGGCCAGTATTTGTATCTGTATCTGAAAGGTGTTCGGTCACAACAAATAATAACAAATCTAGAGTCTCATATGCATCTACATTTGTGTATTTATAATTTTAACTTTTATGATTAAGAATCTAATTATGATATTGTAATGATAAAGTGATATGCCATTGTTGATAATGTGATTGATTGGGTTGTACATGTTCTGAAAGAATGTATATGAAATGTGTATAATACATTATGCCTTATTGATGTAACATCCCGTTTCCATATAAAGGGTTGAACCATAGAAATTGGTACACGTGAGATCAATCAGAGAAATTAGGATAACACATCTCGTGCTCATGCATTATATAATATAAATATACACGTGAACAGTGATTTTTGCACATAAAAAAATGACTGTACATGCATTCATGACATTTTTCGGTATACCAAGAATAAATGTTATTGTTAGGAAAAGTGTGATTTGGTTGTGAAAAAATTTAATTGGAGAGGGTTAATGAGGTTTGAGAATTTTAGAAATTTTTTTGGAAATTTTCGGGGAAATGTTTTGGACTGGAAAAATGCCAAGTGACAGGCTGATTGTGTACCAGTAGTGGAACTGACTATCCAATGGCACTGAAATTGTTGATAAATGATTGTAGGAGTTATTAAATTGAGCCATTGGAATTTTGGAGAAAATTGGACTAGAAATTGATTTTTAATTAGAAAGAAACCAAGTGAAGGCTTAGGCTTGTGACATGTGGCAAGTGACACATGTCACTTGCCTAACATGCCACTTTTGATTCATTAAAAAGTGTTTTATTTCCTTCTTGATTCTTCATTCACGAAGCTTCCCTCCATATCAAGTGTTTGGTGTTCTTTAAAAGAGAAT
>JANIIA010472674.1:0-17424 GCA_027478495.1 Erythroxylum alaternifolium | reverse complement strand
TAGATATGTGGATTGGTCACTTTCGCAACTTGATATCTTTGTATCCCAAAATTCCCTAAAAGCCATTGAAAACATCATAACCCCACGACATCTAAGAAAAGAGAGGAAGGCTAGTGCTGGACTCGTAATCTTATGTCTTACTAGTAAACAAAGTAAGAATATCGTTCCCATTACCGTAACACCATAGCTCAATGATCTAGAAGCCAACCCCACGTAGAAATTAACTTTAAAGAACTAGTCATTTCATAGTTGAAATAAATCCTATAATATTTTTAACATTTTTTACATTTAGTCAAATACTCTAACAAACCCGACCCCACGTAAAATCAACTAAAGAAAACAATATAAAAAAAGCCAACCCCACATAAAATCATCTTCTAAATCACCAAAACATTACTTGCCAATTTCGACTCATTCATCTTCCATCAAGTTAGGACACGTGGGGCTTTAGGCGGGTCACTGTCAGTCAGCCGATTCTGACGGAGGACAGTAAGAAACCTCTCCATTTCGCCACCTTCTTCATAGCTAACAACTCTAAATTCTTTGGCAATTCCCCCCCTGCTACGGCTATAGAAAGTCCAGTTCTTTTGTTTTATTTACCCTGCTGTCACTACCCCCTTTTTAAAGTTCCCATGTATCAAACTCGTTGTACCTAGGATTGTTTCTGTTCCACCATTGCCGTCCAGAATCTGTAGTCTATATTTCTAATAACATTAACCTTCTTCCCTATTTTCTCAGGCAGAACTAAGGTACCTGAGTGCAATTACTCATCCAAATATAATTAATCTGGTTGGCCATTGTGAAACAACAGACAAGTTTTATCTTGTCTATCCACTAATGCCAAGGGGAAGTGTGATGAGTCAATTACAAGTAATGTCTTACATCATGCATGACACTGAATAGATTCGCTTTTATGTTAAATCGCCTTCTTTGACTTGTTCGTTGTTCCTATGTTCTTTTTGTTCACGTTTCCAACAAACAGTCATGTTAATTAGGATTTAGATTTTCTCTTCGTAATCTGAAAAGTTTGGCCCCTTAATTTGGATTTAGATTTCTTTTCTGTATCCACGTGTGTGTGTGTGTCTTTCAATTTTATGTAGCAAGGCCATGCGTATCTCCTTCTCCTGTTGTCACATTGCACCTGGGCCATTTCTGTTACTTATATTTATTTGTATACCATATTAGAAACATATAAGCAATATCTAAACTATAAGTCAACAAAACCAAAACTCAAAGATAGCGGCGAACCAATTGTCTTTTTACTTTATTCTAGATAAGAAGATTTCTCCCTCATATATGTTTTTCTGGTGAACATATAAAGCTGAAACTCCGGATTGGAAACATGTAAACGCTTTCACTATCAGCTGTACATGACCTCAAAGTTCACTCTAACGGAAGTTTCAAAACGCAGAATTGCTCGTTAAACTTTTAAAATTGATTGAGTAAGAACATACATGTAATCATGTACTTCGAACAAAAGAAGTATACTACATCGGAGGAGTATATTGCCAAAATCAAGAACTAAAAAATTAAATCGGTATAATCTTAAAAATTTTAAATTAACAAATTTTTTAGTTTAGTTTCAAAATTTTAATTTAATTTATTATAATAACTCTTAATGTTAAAAACATATCAATTAATAAATGGATCGATCATTTTTAATAAATTAATAAACTTTTATAAATTAATTATTATTATTTTTTTCCATAAATTTTACTTACGATTGCTTGCAAATCGGTGCTGTATTTGAAGAAGCGTAAATTTCGTGGTAGGAAAGCAAAGCTACGTTTATGAATAGTAAAGATATCCATCCTACACGTGTACAACAGAGACTTACCCTCAACATTGTTTAACTAATCACAAAGGAACAACGCTTTTGATCACTGGCCAAACCAGGTACATAACATGCAGGACCACTTACATACCTTTTCTCCACAGCTGCGTTACTCTGCCCACTTCAAACTGTTGACGAACGATCAAATGTTTCTCGATCTTTCCATCTTCCTTGCTGCATGTTTAAGTATTCTGCAAATGATTCGTTTTCGATCAAGTTAAGAAATGGGAGGTTTTTGGAGTGCCCAACATCCGACAGAGGAAGGTAAGAAACGTCCACAACTCACCACCACCTTCTTCTTAACAACAGGTGATTTGGATCCTGCTCCGACGCCGCTGTAAATACAAAGAGAACTACTCTTTCTTCTATTTTTTTCATTTTCTCTATAGTACACAAGAGTATCCACAAATTCTCAACGTCTCCCTCTTCAACCTTTAATGTAAGCTCTGATCATCATCTCCCCTCTTCATCCTTCTCTCCACAAGCCCCAGATATGTCTCATTTTCAAGTGAGTTAATCTATATCAGGCTGCTGCCCTGCAACCCTAAACTGGTCTGCAACACGTACACAAGTATTATATCTGAAACCAAAACCTTATTAGAGTTTTGAACCCTTTATCTTTCTTCATACCTCAGCTGAGGTGTAATTCCGGCTGAGCTAAGAGACACCCGCATCATATAGTAACCTCATGCTACCTTTTCTGCAGTACCCTTCTTATTTGTCGACCATCACCAAGAGCCACCAGAGTCTCTTAGACCGAACTGTTTACATCTCGAATCACCTTCACCTCACTCATGGTAGCAATTAGTTAACGGTTGAATTCTATACAAGATATTTTGGTTTGTGAAAGCTGTGTGAGCAATCTTTGGTGATAAGCCCATCTTGGTGATTCTTAAATTATGTATAATATTGTCATCTGGCAGGGAACTACTCAGTGAAATTGTTTCCTCTTTTACTTTAGTAGATTTCCGCGTTCTGCCTGAGATATGTTTTCAAATGACCACATGTTTAGGGTTGCAAACTTCCAATTGAACTTTCATCTCTTGTGCTTTATCCATCTATCTTATAACCTGGAATAGCTCTCAGATAAGCAATTGTAAAGGTTTAATAAATTGGGAAGATGGCGAATCTGGAATTTGATTGATTTCATTAACTGATGAATTGTACAAATTTTCCTTCTCCGTGATTTGACATCATCAAATTACACAATTGTACCTCATATGAATTAGCTTATAGGGAATAACTAGTTGCTTAGAGTTGCAGAATGACTTTTATTATCTGATAAACTAGTTTAACTCTTTGTTGTAGGTCCTGCAATTTTAATTTCTTTCACTTTTGAGGAACTGAACAAATATACAGATGGGTTTGATCCAAGTAACTTTCTTGGTCGTGGAGGATTTGGCAGTGTTTACGGTGGCACCATCCATGGAAGGGAAGAAAATAACTTAAATGGCATGAAAGTAGCTGTTAAAGTCTCTTGCAATGCCAGCAACAAAAATAGGAATCAGTGGCAAGTAAGAAAAAGAAGATTTGCATTGTTATATATACAATGCCGTAAACAACTAACTGTTTAGTCTGTGTGGGCACAAGGTCTTTCGTCCTTTTTTTTTTTTTGTTCAATTGAAAAAAACTAAGGACAATAATCATATGTGGGTGGACCAATATACGGTTTTACAATTTTAGTCTAACAGGTGCTTCTATAAAACTTAACATTGATGCTTAGTCTCCTTTTTGTTCTGTTATTCATCTTTCATTACAATATGGGTCTACAATTGGCTTTGGCTATTTCTGGGTTGTTCTTATTCTTCTCTATTTTCTTTATACCGTACGGTCATATTCCTTGTGGAAGGGTTATATGGTTGGCGAATAAGAGTGTGTTACTAGGAACACCTCAAGAGCAGAATTTGGTCCATAATTTGTACTCTGTGTAATACTCATTGTATTAAATCTTCTTCCTGTTTTTTCAGGCTGAAACAAGTTATCTGAGTGTAATTAAGCATTCGAATATCATTAAACTGGTTGGCCATTGCGAAACCACAGACAATTATTACCTTGTCTATCTACTGATGCAAAATGGAAATGTCCTGAGCAAGTTACAAGGTAATGCCTAATGTCATGGAATTACCTACTTCCCGCTATTAATCATTTCCATGATTAGCTTTGACCAGAAAATTTATACACAAATTTAAGTTATCAAGTTAGCTTTACTATGTGAATGTTCAATCAAAATTATGTCCTTTAAGTCACAAGCATTTTCTGATTCATTTATTAGCTTATAGTGGCAATTACTGTTCAAAATAGATCTTAACTGGGGAAGAACACTTAAGATCATCGTCGGGGCAGCACGTGCAGTCAAGGAGCTTCATAGTCAATCACCTCCTCTCATCTACCGTGATCTAAAGCTTGAAAATCTTCTCCTGGATAAGGTCAAAAGCACATTTGCTAGCTAGCTATGATCCCTTAACTTAGATAATTATCTTTACACAGGAATCTACCACGTTATCCATTGAAGAAAAGATTCACATCATTAATTCATCGCTTTTAATAACTCCATCAACTCCTTTACTGTTTCCGCTTGACACTGAACTAGGATTTTGTTCCAAAGCTCTCTGATTTCGGAACTGTTACTCCAGAAGGAGAATATTTGAAGTTGGGTACTCGTGGATACACTGACCCGCTCATTCTGAACAGTGGTAACTCGTTCATGATTCTTATCTTATGCAAATATGGCTAGCAATTAATGAACGTTTACTTAACCCACAGGAGAAGTTGGAACCAAACCAAATGATGTCTACAGCTTGGGAGTGGTAATATTGCAAATGATCATGAAGAAGACGCAAGTAAGAACTATGTTTGTGCACATCAGTGACTCAGCAAGGAACGACTGCATCAGCAAAGGACATGCAGTACATGAGAAACTAAAGAGAACAGGATGCTCAATGAGGGCTGCCAAGGTCATAACAGAGCTTGGACTCCAGTGCGTCAGCGATAACACAATGGAGCGACCCACTATTGTTGAAGTTCTTAAGAGGGTTGTCAAGTTAGATGAAGAATTCAACAATGAGAGTCTCTTATTCAGGTTTCTAAGAAGATGCTTCTAGATATCTTTACCTTGGTGTAGCTTTTTGTTTTAGTACTATTATGTCTCCTTTTACTATCTTTTGAAATACTTCTGCAAATGTTTACCGTTAACAACCTGTATACTTGTAAGAAATGATAAAATCGTGTGGTTTTCCACTTCAAAGCAAAAACTGTAGATGGATTAAGTGGATACAAGTCGTTCATGTTAATTTACGCCTTCCTAGTTCTTTGGGCAACTACCTCGTGGGTTTCCTGCCTGTGCAATTGATAATGACATACGTTAAAGTCTTTGTGTTGGTTCTAGTTATGTCAAAGCAAGCTCGGTTTGGCTGACTGAAATTGGAATTTTCCTTTTTCTTTCAGATTTGAGCTTCACAATCTGACTCTAAGTTCGAAACTCGACATTCTCTTATAAACAAATGACATCGTGTTGTTGTTTGTCAAATATAATAACCATTTCTATTCAACTCGATAGCTGGATAGTGATCTTAACGCTTCGCATACATTTGATTATGAACCATATTCAAGAAGCTGGATAGTGAACTTAATGCTTTGTATACATTTGATTATGAGCCATATTCAAGATTTTAAGAAAATGTAGGATGAAGGAATTTATGAACTCTTGTTGTTTAGTAGAAAATAGGATTTATGAAGTAATCTTCACCTCCATTTTATTAGACTTAATTGAGTTAAAAAATACTTAATTGATATAAAAATGTTTATTCTTTTAATTGCTTGTTGAGAAAGTGAAAAATGAAAGTAATTTAATAGAGATATTCAAAACCAAAATTATGAATACCGTACCGGAGAGTGGGGAAGGCAGACATAGGAGAGCAAAAATTTTAAAATTTTTGATTTTTTGGAAAATTTAAAATTTAAAATTTTGCAATTTAGTCCTTAGATTTTTGAATTTTTTTGGTATTGGCCGGTATTTATAATACCGGCCAGTACCAACTAGTTTTGGCCGGTACCGACCAGTATTTAAACTCGGTACTAAAATTAATATTCTGGTATCGTTTTCTGACCAGTATGGTATATACGTACCATTCGGTACCAGCCGGTACAGTACAGAATTCATAATATTTTGCAAAACTCTCAAGTTTGACTCAACTTAACCATACTTCAGGTTTTTTGAGTAAGACTAAGGTATTGTAGTTCAAGGCTAAAAGCTCAAATTGAGGCTTAATCTTTTTGCGTTTGATCATTTTGGGACATTAACTTCAAACCAACTCATTTAAGGGCTATAATTTCAAGAGTCTAGTCAATTAAAGACTTTTTTGAACGAAAATTAGGGCATGTTTACACGTATCATTATATGCAGGTCATTTAGTGTTTACATGCCACGTTAATAGACCTAATTTAGTACCGACATCAAGTGAAATTTAAGAAAAAATTAATTAATTTCTTTAAATTCTGACTTAAACAATGAAAAACGCTTCCCTCTTTTTCTTGAACAGATGTTTGTCTTAAATAACCCTAAAATCGTTGATGAACTGATGTTTCACCCTCTTTTTCTTCCCTTGGTTGTGCCTTCACTCCAATCCCTGCACATACCATCACTGTGCCTTCTTGGTAGTGTAAGTGTGAGATCTCTCTTTTGGTGTTGGAGTTGAATGGGCGATAAGGTTTTTGGAGATCTGAAACATATATGTGCTATGATTGAAGACCGAAGTAGGTAATAAGAGTCATGGTCCCTTCTAATTTTTGTATATAAATTTATGATGTTTTAATATCCACTTTATTCCTTTGCCCTAACAATGTTAAATTAACATAATTATTTTATCTTCTTTAAAATGAGTTTGATTATTGGGTTGAATAGCATGTTGACGATAATTGTTTTTCATGAAAATTCCTATTATACATTTAGATATATGATATGATCAGGTTTTTCTTCCCCATGTAGTTGACGTTGTATGTAGGATATGATTTGTGTCACTTGGTTTAGCTTCGTTGATACTTATCCATGTTTTGATATTGTTTATATGCTGGGTTCAAGATAAAGTATGAAATTCATGGAAGAGATGCAGATTATTAGGGGCAAACAAATTCAGTTATGTAGACATCATTTAGCTGTCAGTGGGTGCATAATCAACATTACAGCATTATCCTGTAATATTTGAGAATGAGCTCAAGTAGTAGTTCTTCAAGGTAATAAGGTTGATTAGAGGATTCAATTTGGTTGTGATTTTGTGTCGGTTGAAATTTTTAAAATTTTCAACTTTGTCTGTAAAGGGACGCGTTCTAAGCTTGATATGAGGTCATACAAGTTGATTTCTTCAACTTACCCAGTTGAATGGGACTATGATGGAGAGGCTAAATATTATTACTATAACTTGAAAGCACCTAGATGGACTTCATAGACTGATGAAAATTCAAGAAGAAGGTTTTATAGCTGTCGACTCTTTCTGGTGATTTTGGTACATTTTTATGTTGTTTTAGCTAAATATGTTCATATATTTCGTAAATGAAATGTTGCTTTTTGTTTGATGGTAAAGTGAGAATGTTTGTGGATTTCATAAATGGCATGATCAAAGATTTTGTCCAAGAGCAAGACAGATTATTTAGAGCTGAAAAATAAAGAGAAGATGTTATATCATCAAAATAATCTATTGAAGGCAGAAGTGACATAGTTAAGAGAGAATGTAGTAGATGTTTTGCAAGCTGAAAGGATAGCAGAAAAGTTGAAGTTGAAGAATGAGTTAGTTGCAACGAGGACTAATTATGAAACACAATCAGCAAAGTATCGGAAATGGTTTGCTTGTTTAAGCTTGTGTTTAGTATTGTTGCTTATGTTTGTTATTCTAAATAATGAAGGCAAAAAAGGCAATAGTTGTACCTTTAAAGCCTTACCTGGAAATGGTTTGATGTACTAGAACAATGTGTAAATATTCTTCACCTAACCTGATGTTGGAAATGCAAAGTGTTAAATGTTTTAACATCTGTTGTATTACTAATTTGATGTTCTTGCCTAAACAGGTTTGATTTTTTATGTACTAGCCTAAGCATGTCTGATGTACCAAGCACAAGATGTTTGATGTTTCAACATTTGGTAAGGAAGATTAGTGACAAAATAGGATGTTTAATCAATGAAGATGGAGTATTCGTTAGTTGTCAAAAGGAGTTAAAAGACGCTGTAATTGACTACTCTAAAAATTGTTATCTGTATTTTACCTCCAATCCAATGATGTTCACAGCTATTAAGTTGTTTTATAAGTTATCAAGTTATTTATGAGGAGATAAAGAAATGTACATAAACTTTAACGCATGTTGTAACAGAAATCAGTTGTCAATGAAAATGATAAAACGTAAAAGAAATACAATACACACTGATTGGAAAATAAAGGAAACCATCCTTACATAGACTTTAAGCTTTCCCTGAAAAATACAAAATATTACAGTGTACATTATATTTCCATCCATAAACTTTAAGCTTTCCTTGAAAAATACAAAATATTGCAGATAATTTTCACAATTCCAACCAAGCTTCTATCACCCTTGGTAACCCATTCATGATGTTCAATTAAAAGGAAAAAAATGTACAAGAAATGAGATTGAAATTGAAATTGAAATTGGAAGTCATTGCATTCATTGCTTAATAAAATTAATCCCAACAACATCCTTACAATCTAGTATTGTTCACTTTACAAATATCACAACCCTTGCACAGTTCACTAACAATTAAATTTTAAGTTTATATTTTTTGGTTTCCCTTTGAAGATGCAGTTTGACTTTATTGACTTGGATTCACATGAACAGTACCAGCTTCCTTCTCAATTGCTGATTTCTACCCAAGGTTTAGTAGTCTTTGACTTCTCCCTCCAAGCTGTAGATAAAATACAAATGTTTGTTAAGCTGTGTGAATTTATGTTAAGTTAGAATGCAAAAATTTTAGACTAACATTTAGTATCTGCGACCCTGTGGTTTCATTTGTGTATACCCCTATCCCTTCTATCCATTTCTTGATCTTCTTGTTTGCTTCTTGTTGAAGAGGAGAGTATGTAACAAGCCTTTTTCTTTTAATTTTCGCTTGAAAATTTGAACTACATCTGCCAGCTGCCAATATCCTCAATCTGCTACCATCATCTCCAACACCATAACCAGGCCCTCTTCTCCCTTTGGTTTGGTTCTTAGTGGTGGCTTTGAAGATGAACATATATTTTTTGTTGTTTGTGAAACACCCCTAGGTGTTGGGAGAACAATTGAGACTGTTGCATTTGCACTCCCACTTACATGAGTAGTACTTGAGGTGCTCGCAGTTTCTGAAGCAGTTGTGGCATCAGCAGATACAAACATAGTAGTAAGGGAAGAGGTAGAGGCAGAAGCAAATGCTTTTGCTCCTTTTTTACCTTTCTTTTCCCTTTCAGTGTTGGATGCAAATTTAGAGGCACTTACTAGGTTGCCAGTTTTGGTTTCAACTGTGGATATGTTTTAGGAGGTTGACAGTGAGTTCATTGTGTGTTGCTCCATATGAAAATCAATTGAATGGTCTGGGTTTGGAATTTGAAACTGGGCTAGAACCTGCCATTCATAACAGTGATAACAAAATAAAAAAACCTAGAAGATTACCACTATTATGGAGAAGAAAAGAATCTTAGTTGTACTATAAAAGACAAAACAACTTAGAAATTACCTCCCAACCCTTCCAAGGACAATCTCTTTTGTTGTGTCCTTCTGTGTGGCAATGGCTACATATAATGATCATGCCCCTCTTAGACACATGGTCAATATTTTACTTTTTATTTACTTTTGTATTTTTTTGAGGCTCATCAATGTCTTTTTTCTAACTGTTTTGGGCCTACCAGGCCCTTGTTTGAATTATGATTGCCTAATAGTTTCTTCATTACTAATAGTCCAGTCATTCATACCAGGCATCGGTTGAATTGCCTTCCCATATACTTTCACATATTTAATCTTCCATAACCAATTAGAAGTATACTCTTCAATATTAACCCTATTGACTCTAATAACACATGGCATATGCACAAGGAATGCCAGAGAGAGTATATCTCCTATATGGACATATTTTATTATGAAGCCTCACCATATATCTGTTCTGTCCATGATCAATCTCATACCCTCCTTCTCCATTATGATATACTGAACAATGTTGAGCAATCATGACACTCTTCTCAATTGCTTCCTATATTCTTGGCTCTAAATTACCCTTCCACTTAGTAGCCTTTTTCTTTTTTCTCACAATTCTTTTCATCAATTCTCTTTTAAGATGCTCAAATAACCCTAAAACTGACATTTTCTTTGCAACAACCGAAGTCTTGTTGAAGGCCTCACATAAGTTATTGTCAACCAACTCAATCATGGAATCTTCCCTCTAGAAAGCCTGGCACCATTGTTGAACTAGTGCATAACTCTCAATATCTTCTGCTGCCCTTTGGTTTTTGGCTCTGAGCTTATCCAAATTTTCTTCATATTCCCTTACTGTGAAGGATTTTGTAATTTTCCAAAAGTGCTCCTTCATCTCTTCCCCTTTATGTCCTCTTCCATGCCAATTGACATAAACATGTCTAGCATAAAACTTGTGCTCAACATCTGGACACAAATCGGCAATGGCTCTATCAACTCCCTACAATGAAAAACATAACCATTTGAATAGGCTTGTGGATGGCACTCTACATATATCATAACAGTTACACTCTCAATGAAAGTAAAAACAAGATTGATGTGAAACTTTTACCTTTTGTTGGTCAGTCATTATAGTCTAATCAATTCCGGAGCCCAAGTGAGGTAAATCTTCTTTAAGCCTTTCAATGAGCCACTTCTATGTGACTGTCAACTCAACTTTAACCATTGCCCAAGAAACAGGAAACATTTGATTGTTTCCATCTCTTCCCACATCATATAAAAGTTCACCCTTAGTTTTAGCTTTCAGCTAACATTCATCTAGGCCAAGAAAATACCTGCATCCATGCCTAAACTCATATTTAATAGCTTCTAAGCATATGTATATTCTTTCAAATACAAGTGGAGATGTTGGAATTGGTCGAGACACTATCAATGTAACATTGCTTCCTGGGTTGGTTTGCCTAATTACTTCAGCATAAGACCAAAGCTTTCCAAACTCCTCTTCAATGTTGATCACAACACTGTTTACTATTTTTTCTTTGCTCTTCTCACCATATTCATGGACATTTCAATGCCTAAACAATCCTTAACATAAAATTTTATATCATCATTCTTTATAAATGGCTCCCTGTTAAGCTTATCCTTTAATAAGTCAGTTAAGATGCTGGTGTTCATCCTAAGATTTGTATATACCCTATTACAGTTATGATTGTTCCTGAATTTCCTAACTTGACATGACTGTAGCTTCCTATCAAATGCTCCACATATATACTAAGGGCAGTTCTTAGTCCTACATTTACCTTGGACAAAGTTGATCTTATTTTGGTAAACATGACAGCCATCTTTGTTTTAATAGATAACAAATTCACTGCACACTTAAATTACAAATGATTAAGAAAAATTATCCTGAATTCAATGTAAAGCTCAGTTGCATTTTCATCATAAACAGGGTATTTCCTTTTCTTCCTAATAGCATCTTCTACCATATCATCTACATCACTAACAAGTTCTCCATATTCATCATTGTCACAATATTCAGACAAAACTACCTCCTTTTTATCATTTGCATCACCTGCATCAGCTTCATATGGTCCATTATCTTCATTCGGACCATTAACTTCATCCCCTTGCTCTAAATCCTCTTCAACATCTTCATCTGGACCACTTCCTTCATCTCCATGCTCTAAATCATCTTCAACATCTTCATCTAGACCATTACTTTCATCTCTTTGCTCCCTTCTTCAACCTCCATATTTGTTTCATTTTCATTCTCCATATCTGCATCATTTTCATCCTCCATATTTGGCACATTGTCTACGTTGCCTACATTACCTCCAACCACATTATTAACATCCTCACCATTATCTTCAACTATATTACCCTTATTAACCTTATTACAATCATCCTCAATCACTTCAATAAGGGTATCTACACTATGTTCAATATAAATATCAATATCACTTGTACCCATCATTTGACTAACCATATCTAACACACTACCATCATCTTGTACAACTCTTAAACCATTACATAGTTTAAAACTAGGCATAAGATAAAATATCTTCTTCACATTGTTATACCCACTTCTTTTACATACATCAACTAATTCAAAATAGCTCAGTAAGTCAGGATTAAATTCGATTTCATCCACAAAACTATCCTCATACATAACATTGTCACCCACATTAACAAAACATCTTGTATGGTGAAACCGCAGAGTTACTTCGTCAAATGTCATTATGCCAAACTGAAAAATACAACTCCAGGAAAACGAAAACACTCAATCAGAATGTTGAAAGAAAACACTGAAGTGAAAGTTAAAACTTCAAGTCGAGAACAACATATGATGCTTAACATATTCATAACAATTCGATCAACCAAATAACTAAGTTCTAATGGTTTAGTATGGCTCAATGTTTAAATGTAATCGTTATTCAATTCAATTGTTACATCAACTTTAAATTACTAGTAATTAGAGTATTTTAGATTTAAGTTAGTACTAGAATAACAAAATCAGAACTTTATGTTATCATCAATGATAGTCAGAGTATTGCAAACAACAAAATAAAAACAATACATCAATTGCAATTAAACAAATACACACTCATACGACAAATAGTCCCACTAGTAAAGCAAAAAGGATGTAGGAGGGAAACAGAATTGAAAGCATCAAATTAAGATTTTGTTGGACTAACTAGTTTTCCGTTGTGCTCTGATTGGTAGGAAATATGAATTTTTCTGAGCACAAAAGAAAACTAGTTGGTTTTAGCAGCTACCCATTCTGCAACTGACCATCTTCGGTAGAATGTGAAAACTAATACCAGTTTACTTCTGCCTATCTCATTCATACTATCTTCCTCAGACTACGCTAACCTCAGACTCCTTTTTACCACTCCTACTACTTCTCTAACCTCAGACCTTGTTGAATCAAATGTTTACCGCTCTTAAGTCTAATGGCTAATACTTTAATTGTAGGACTTACCTTAGTTTCAAGAGATGATATGTGAACCAAGCAAGCCAACCCCTTCAATGAAGAGTAGAGCCCAGATCGGAGGACGGTGAAGATTCGTCAACCAACCAACACAACCCCTTCAATAAACGATAAAGCGTGAATATGGTGAGGGCAACCCTTGGTGAAGATGCATGAACCAAGCAAGACAACCCTTGCATGAAGACTCGAGCCGAATGGCCGACAGTGAAGATGCGTCAAAGAGGGGAGGGACGATGGGATTTAGGTTCTTTTGTAAATTTTTCATTTCTCTATTTTTATGTTACAAAATTTACAGAATTAACAAAAATTTACAAAATTTTAAGTTAAAACTTAAAACCTTTTACTCTTTTATACGTGGCATTTTTTAAGGGTAATGGTGCCATGTTGTTTTATGTAATGGTGCGTCTAAACATGCCCTAATTTTTGTCTCAAAAAAGTCTTTAATTGAGCATACTCGTACAATTATAGCCCTCAAATGAGTTGGTTTGAAGTTAATATTTCAAAATGATCAAACTCAAAAAGATTAAGCCCCAATTTGAGCTTTTAGCTTGTAGTTCAATCCTAGTTTGCTTTGGTTCGTTATCATTCTTATCCATTATCGATTATTGTTAATTGCTTTTGACTTGTAAATACTATTTTATCTCGACTAAATTATGTGATAATAGTTTTAGTGGTTAATCATCATAACTTATATTAATTAAATTATCTAATATATATGATAAATTATTTATTGGTATATAAAAGTAATTAATTCATGACTAGAAAAATTACTAATATGATAGTTTTTTAACTTTGTCTTTTTTTGGTTGTAGGTTATTGGAATTTTTGTGGAGTTTGTGGGGTTTAATTCTTATTATTTGTTGTTCCTTTTATTTTGTTTAAGTTCAACTTCTTTGAATGTCAAATAATTTGGTGTAGAAAAGTTAGAGCTTTTTTATTTTCTTTTTTTATATAATAACTTTTTTGCTTATTATATTTTGTTCAATCAATATGATTAAAAGGTTTTAAATTTTAGGATAGACTTTTTGTTCCTTTTTTGAATTATTATAGCAAAACTGTTTCTTGTCTTTCTAATGCTTGAGAACTATTGGTTGCGGAAATTGGAAGCAATTTTTGGAGTGCTTATTGCAACTTTAAAATATTATTTATTTATTTTATTTTTAATTCATTATAATTCATATATATGATGATAAAAATTATCGATGAGTTATTTGTAATAAACTAAAATTTTTAACAATTATTTGATATAATTAATAATTTTAATAGATATTATGAAATTAAATCAAATTTATTCTTTTATAATTAAAATGTGTAAAGTCAGAGTTGAACCCCATGTTAATAGTATTTTTCACTAATTACTTTTCTACTGATTTCTGTGAAAAAGACCAGAGCTTTATTGTAGTCTAAGATTACCCATTTTTTGACCTCAAATCTAACAGAAAAAATGATGCTGCCGATAATAACATAATTCGGAGCACTATATATGTTTTCTTTGAACTTTGAAAGCTCTCTTATTCCCTTTAACAGAGAGAATGGAAAAGGTGAAGAACTAATTCAATATGTTAAAACAAAAGCAAGTGTATAGGAGTAAAAACAAGTTGAACGGAAGAAACAAAAGATAACTAATATGTATTAACGTTGAACAAGCTACAGCAGTTCCTATAAATAGACAAAAATACAACGAAAAATTCCTACTTTTATGTTATCACTAACACACGATGACCACTAATAACACTTAACACCACTAACACATGATAACCACTAACAACATTAACACCACTAACATTACAGATCAGAATTAGCTCCCAACACAATATACATAGTACTTGTTCTATTATTTCTATCTCATAAAATAGGCTTAATATGAGAAAAGATGTATCTCTCTCAATCTATATATGTATGTATAAAATATCAGATGTAGTGAGGTGGTCTTTATAAAGAGATTTTATCAATAATTAAACATAAAACATAGGGCTTGGCATGTACGAGTAATTTTAAACATCGAGTCTTAGCTTTCCTTTTGGCTTAAGATAAATATGAAAAATATTTGTTGTTAATTAATATTAATTACTTTAACGCAATTTTTTACAATGTGTTTAATTAATTGACAACTCTTCAGTATTACTCTCATTCTCATTTGAAGTAGTAACTTTTTAGAATCTTTATATTTAAAAATATACCAATGAAATTGACAAAATTTTATATGGGAATGTTGCAATATTAAATATAAAAATTCTTTCACTGTCTAATTATTAACTTTTAAATTATATTTAAAGATAGATTTTTAATGAAGCTTAGAGAAGTTATATCTCTAAATGGAGTTTGATTACTAATGATTTGAAAAAGACCTAGAAGATCTTTTAAGGTTAAGTTTCTATTATGCATACGAGGGTTTGAGAAAGACCTCCTAAACTAAGAAGATTCAACAAAATTAAATAAATTGTCTTTAATTATACACTAATTACTCATACTATTAATTGACACACCATCAATCAATCTTGTGATACACGTAACACGATATTAAATGGCAACTGTCCTAGTTTTCTATTTAAAATTGAGTCCATTTGCCTACTATGTAAGTACATGTGTTGGTCCACATAAACCATTACATTGTACACAGGAAGTAGAAACCTACTGCATAAGCAGCGATGTAACTAACTACTTAAAGAAACATTTTCTATGGAATAGGAGAGCGCACTTTAGTCTTACACGGTACCGAAGAATCTAAAAGCCATGTAAATACAAGCACATACAACATAACTGATATATCATATTGTTTCTCCACAGAAAAGAAGGGACAAATGAGGAAGATGTGAGATAAAACAAGTCATGTTCTTTATTGTTTTTCCTGGATAGAGCAATAAAGTCCAAATAATGGACTGTACCTGAACACGGTACTGGGGCAAATAGATTCGTAGTTGTCTCAGAATTGAAACTTTGGTGAAAGTGGATTGCTTTTTAAGTTTGTCACAAAGGCATTAACAATTCTGTGATCTTCTTAGATCTCAAGAAAAGATAAAGGCAAGACACAAATTTAGGCTACCAATCAATCCGAAGAATAATAAATGGGGACAGCCCCACTGGATCTGAAGTTGGCTGCTTTCCAACAAGTTGGCTACACTTGACCCAAAGCCAACATAGCTGAGTGCACACGTCGTTCACCCAAAATATATGCATTTCTCACGTCATCCAAAAGGATCTCATCATTACCAAACACAAGAACATCATCTGCCTGTCTTCAGAACTAAATCTATGATTACCCAAAAGAATTTAGTAATGTAAGCAACTGTTTAGTGTTTATATATATATATATATATAGTCAACTGTAACTGCTAAGAAACGTCTTCCTCTAGGTATGTATTTATTTCTTACCGTCCCGTTTCCTTTTGAATTAAATAGAACTTTATATACAACTAGGTCAAAGAAAACTTCAAAGCTATCCTGTTTATTCTTTCACTAGGCTTTTATAATCTTCACTTTTCTTTTTCATTTGCTTCCTAGATAGAAAATGACTAAAAACATAAGATTTATACCGCAAAAAGGAGAAACCCAACCCAACAGCAATAAATAACTCTGACACCACTGCATGTTTCCTGAAAACAACCATAATCGCCGAACTCATGCTTCTGCTTAACAAATGAAAGCTCAAAGCCCGTAACGATAAGAGTTTCCCAGATCCTATCTGACAAGGAATTTCCAAAACGTCATCATTCGCAAACCTTGGCCTTGGAGCTTTCTTTACCCCCATTGACTTCTCAGATCCCAACAAGACCCCAAAGTCTTTTATTGGGACATGGGGGTATATGTAGCCACAGAGTAGTTTTCCTTTATTTATATCATCAAACGAAACGGCCAGCAAGTAGGCTTGCACAATAAAAGTCATTACCAAGAATAAAAGAGCAATTATTCTTCTATCATTTATGACAATGAACAGAATCAGACTACCATGTATCCATTTCTAACCATCAGGACTACGACCAACCTCACACCAAATCATTCTGAAAATGACACACTACCTTCCTCTATGCTACATCCTCCCACGTGCCACAATTAAATTAAATTGACTTCTGATCACTTCCGCCGCAGTAAACAAACACCTAATCGGTTTATCTATGTTACAAAAAGCATCTCATTTTATGACATATGCAGTGGGTACCAGTGTACCATATGCATATGGTCTCAACTCTTTTATTTAGTATGGCCGCTATACAATACCAAAACTTGGGAGATCTTCCCAATTCTATTTATATTGGTTTAACTCATTAGGCATTCAAATTCAGAAATGCAGCGTTTCTCGTTTCGGTCTTTGCAAGTTGGACATCCGGTTGGGCCAGCGGACGGTAGGAAACATCCAACACCACTACTGTTAGACCCCTAACTTCGGAGCAGCTCTCAGCGACCTCCAATGAGGAGCCTTAGGGGGGAGGTTAGCTGGATT
>JANIIA010472655.1:0-17425 GCA_027478495.1 Erythroxylum alaternifolium | reverse complement strand
AAAACCACTAGAACCCTCTCCAATTCAATTTTACACACCATGTCTATTTTAAAAAGGTCACTGTTAATTCACACTTAGACCGGGAATAAGTCATGAATGCATGTACCAATATTTTCATGTACAAAACTCACATTTTCACAAAAGCATGAGCTCGAGATGTGTTGTGCTAACTTCTCTGATCGGTCTGCTAGTATACCCGTTTTCCTGATCCGACCCGCTATGTGGAAACGGGATGTTACACTGAAACTCTCCCAAAACTCGCACCATGGTTGATCTACTGCTAAGTAACCTTGGAACTCTCACATATTCCTATCATGAGTATGATCCAGCTAACCTTCCACTCGAAGTTCGACTGAAGCCTTCTTTTGGTCTCACATCCGAATCTAACATCTTGTTGAAGATTCCTACCAATGTGCATGAAAGCATGTTAACACTTGACATTACCCCTTTTCTTCCTTGCCTCCTCGCAAGTGTAAACCTTGTTATATTGTTCCACATGTCGAGCACTGATCAAGGCTTACCAATGCCCACACGATTCCACTATCTCGGACTTAAGTATCTAATAGTTAGACTGTAGTAGAGAGAATTTTTAAATGGACACCTACTTATAATGAACAACAAAGATTCCATTAGCTAAACTAGTAGTTGTACTTGTTGTATAGCATACTTAATATTATGATTTGCTTAGTTAGTGCACCTAGGTATAGGGCATCCTTTCATCTTTTGTTTAAGTTTCCCCTACTTGCTTTGCTTTCTTTTTATTTATCCTAGATATTTCTAAATGTTACATATGCCTTCATTTATGGTTTTATTCTTTTATAGTACTTTTAAAATTGTTGGGCATTTCATAAGATGAAGAGATACCTATAGGAATATTTAGGAATCTCAAGCAAAACTGGAAAGTCCTAGTGTTAAGTACACTTTCTTTTCCCAAAATAAGGAGATACCTAACGGGATATACAAAAACTTAAAACTAAACTAGAAAGTCCTATAGTATACATTATTTGTTTAAAATGAAGAGATATCTTGATAGGAATCTAAAAATTAAATAAAAAAGGGTAAGTACTAGTGTGATATATATGATTTTTTTCAATATGAAGAGATAGCTAGATGAATATCTTGGAATTTGAAGACAAATGAGCAGTCCTAAAGTGGAATACTGCTTCTTTTACAAACGTAAAGAAATTTCTAAAGTGAAAACATTTTGGGTTTCCCTAAGGTTCAAGGATATTTCATTTGGAACATTATCATTTATGAAGGATATAAGCTTAAAGTAATTAATGAGAGTTTGGACGAGTTTGAAGTAATTAATGACAATAGCATTGACATAATAATCATGGCTTAACTTGGTTTATTTACGTACTATCCTTCAAGAGTATTTTGTTACTTTGTGTTCAAGTAGTTTCCTTAATTGTTTTTAAAAGTAAGGCAAAATTCAGTTATAATCTATTAAGAAAGCAGCAAGATATACATTCCATATTTGAGTAGGAGATTAATTTGTTTTGATATTTAAGGAGTTTTTTTTTACTTTTTAAAGTTGTGTTAGGCAAAGTTTCTAGGAAGTTGTTAGGTCAATTTATAGCTTATACATAAGGCATTGGGGTTGTATTCTTTAGAATTCGTGATTAAGTATTCAAACAAAGCAAAAGCTCTCTCTTTAAATTATATGTAAGTTGATTTTTGTCTTTGTGATATCATTTCTTAATAATTTATGCCATATGACTAGGTCTAAGTTTAAGATTTTCAAGTTCATATCCTTTTAATTTCGGTTTTTATTAATTCACAAAGCCAAAAAAAGTCATTTTTTGTTTTCAATTGAGTTTTGCATTTAATATCTACGAATTTGAATCTAAATAAAAGATTCCTAAGGTGACATGTCTTTCTTCCAAAATATGGACATATTTAGAGGGATACTCGACAATATAATACAAAAATCGGGGAGTTATAAAGTGTTATATAACATTTTCTTTTTCACTATTAAGAGATACCTAGATGGATGCCTATCCATTTCAAGCTAAATAGGCACGTCCTAGAGTTGAATATAGTGTCTTTTAAAAAAAATAAAGAGATAAATAAAGGGATATTCTTAATTTTAAAAATAAAATTGGAAGTCTTAGAGTGGTATATAAGGCTTTTTCCAATATATAAAAGTAGTTAAAGGGATATGTAGAAATTTTGAACTAAACTAAGATGTTTTAGATTTGAATATAGTGTCTTTTTGCAAACTAAAAAGAAACTTAGAGGGATATGCTAAAATATAAAAATAAATATGGAAGTTCGGTAGGGATATGTAAGGTTTTTCTAAAAATGAAATGATACCTGGAGGTATGTATATGAACTTAAAGCTAAATTAGGTAGTCCTAAAGTTGAATATAGTTTCTTTTTCTAAAAAGCAAGTAAAAAATTAATGTAATGAATAAGAGAATTTACAAGTATGTTGGAACCCATTAAGTCCTTTAAGCACAATTAGCTAACAAAAGAGAAAAATCGTTGGTGTACTAGAGGAACCCCAAAAAAAGTATAAAAACTAAAACAAAGAGGAACAAAAGGCTAAAAAATAATAAAAAATGATAAAAGATAGACTTAGTACAGTAAAGAGACAAACTAGAAAACTAATGTTCAAACTTACTATAGTAAGAATAATGTAAGATAGAAAAACTAGTGATCAATATGATAAACATGTTTACTATAATATTTTTTCCTTCTCTTCTTGGTTTTGGATTTCGTTTTTTTCTGTATCCTATTTTTGTGGAAGGCCTTGAAATAGTGGTGGTAGAGTCTAGAAGAATCCCTAACTTATCCATTCTCTTCTTGAGAGTTAGGCAAAAAACATTCAAAAAAATTTGATGAAATTTAGGATTATAGTCTTATTCCTAATAGTAAGCCTCTTCAGTAGATTGTTCTTTGGTTGCTTTCCTCCTTTGCTCAAGATTTGCCTTCTCCTTAACTATGTAATTGACTTCCTTGAAGCTCTATTTGGAATGGACGAGACTTATATTATATTAGCATAGGAGTTGCCTATTGTTGATTCCTTAAGAGAGAGAGGCAGGATGGTTGATATATAATTAAAGTAGTGGATCCTCTTCATAATTATGTAGTGCTAGAAGTAAGTGATTCATTGAATATTGAATATTTGAAGTAGCTTCTTAGTCCCCTCGAGGATGGCCTCTAAGTGGTGAATGAGGAAGGAAGCCTAGAAGAAAATTTGGATTATAATAAGATTTGTGCCCCATGCATTAAGATGTAGGTCATCAATATTTCTTTCAGCTCCACATAAAAATAGAACCAAAATAATAAAAGAAAAATTTATAAGTTTTAATACGTAAGGATTGCATCAAATTAAAAATGTTTAGTTTTTGATATTAAAACTTCCCTTATCTTAAAGAGGATATAGAAATGAGCCTGTTGAGCTATGCAACTACCATTCACAAAAACCTCCTATTCCTTTTAGCTTATATAGAATATATGTAAGTATCATTTCCTAACATAAAGAGATTCCTAAAGTTCAAGACTAGTTTATAGAAATTTTTACCAAAATGAAGAGATATCTACAGGGATATAAAGGAATTCAATTAAAAAAATAATACTAGAGTGGTATACAAAGTTCTTCCCAATATTAAGAAATGCCTAAGGGTATATTGAGAAAATTTTGTCTAACTGAGAAGATATGTAGTGGCACATAAGATTTTTACCTATATAAATTGATAGCTAAAGGGATATGCAAAAATGTCCTTAAGTGGTATATAGGGTTCTTCACAAATGAACAAGTACTTGGAAACATATCTAGGCGTTTTGAGCTAAACTAGAAAGTTAAAGATTTAATATAGTTTATTTTTAAAATGAAGAGATACTTGAAGGGATATCCAATAATTTAAAATTTAACTGGAAAAATCTCTAGTAGTTTATATGGTTTTCCTTTTCGAAAATAAAGAGATATCTATAGGGAAATCCAAAATTTTAATATAAAACTTGGAAGTCTTAAAGTAATATATGTGGTATTTTCCAATATGAAGACATACCTAGGGTATATATGTGAATTTCTACCAAAATGAGGAAGTCCTATAGTAAAATATAGTGTCTTTCCCTAAAAATAAGAGGTTCATAAAGTTATATACATGAATTTAAAACTAAACCGAAATTCCAGGAGTAGTGTATAGTGCTTTTCAAAAGTTAAAGAGATATCTAAAATTTTCATACAAAGAGGTTAATCTTAAAATGGAAAAACTTAATAATTCTAGGAAAATGAAATGTCAAACCTAACTAACATATTCTAATATTAGTTAAAATATCATATAGAACCCAAAATAATTGAAATTAAGCCTAAATGAGCTAACCCAAGCCACTTAATCTTTAGTGTTTTTAGCCAAAAAGTCTTTAACAAATGCATCTTCTAGTTCAATTTCATTAATGGCTCTTTGATTATTGCTAATGTCATTATTAATATTTATAAAGGTAAGAGGACTTTGTTTAGTCCATATGTCTTGAATAAGCCCATTAAAACCTTCTTTAAATTTTCATGTTCATGCCTTTGGAAGAGGCCTACTTAAAATACGCAATAGATTTTTTAAAAGTATTTGAAATAGCTTATTCCATTTGATGAATCACATTAGAAAGATAAAGATGAAATATGCTTAATACTTAAAGAACATTGCTTAGAGACAATTTCTAAAAACGAGTTCACTTGTTTTGAGTTTAATAGAACCCAATTTGCATAATCAAGATGTATTTAAGTTCTTTAATTTGCTTTGTGTTATTAGTTAATATGTTTTATTGTAATGAGACTATAAGTTAATTATAAAGCCCAAACCATGTTAGTAATTTTTTCATGTTAGGATTCCTTAAATTTCTAACCTGATTAGGATTCCTTAAATTTCTATTTTGATTAGGATTCCTTATGATATTAAGGATATGAATTGAAATAAGATTCATATAGTCCTAGTTAAAGTAGTATTAGTAATTAATGTTTGAATCCTTATTGCACTTAATAAGGAATGTTAAGGAATGTTCTTTAGGACTAGATTTCTTTTCCTTTTAAGATTCTAATTCTTAGGGATTTAAGTATATAGAAGGTTACCTTATTGATGTAATTTGTACATCTTAAATAAAAAATCAGTTTGAGAGTTTTCTTCACCTCTTTGAGAATTTCTTCTTAGTTCTTTAATAAAACTTAATATAATCTTATCGAGAAAACTAGTGGGGATCAAAATTTATATACCTTTGGTTCTAATTAGTGGGTTTGGTTACAATCAAGTTTGATTACTTTATCTAAAAATAATCATAGGGTTTTAAGTTCTTATGATTCTAGTTTTATGTTGTTTTCATCCTAAGGTTCCATTATTTAGTATTAGAGCTTTGGCTCTTGAAATTAGGTCCCATGTATCCTCTAAATGTTTATTTCCTTTATTCTTATTTGTGATTGTGTTTTTCTTCATTTATCTATCCAAGTCTTTCTATCCTCCACATTGACCTTTTGCATTCTTTCTCAATCAATGTTTTTTTATTCTAATTTCTCTTATATTTTTGATTTATTTTGCATCGTATATACGTAAATCAAGAAATAAAAAATAAAGAGAAAAAAAATAATGCACATCAAAACCTAAAATTTAATCCTTTTCTAATTTAAAAAAGATTCTTAGTTTTGTTTTCATCCTTGTTACCTTCTTGTTTTTATTAACCTATTTTTATGTCAATTCATCCCTGTTACTTTCTTATTGATTTTGCTTCCTTTGTTCTTTCTTTTTAATAACAATTTCATCAATCAAAGTTACACATTCCATTATTGCTTGTTGTTTTGGCAGGACCATTGACAGATTTCCTCCTAAAGGGTTATAATGGGAAATTGAGTGGTAAAAGGCAAGACTAGTGAGAACAACAATGAGAAAAGCCAAAATTTAGTAAAACATAAGTGATAAAGTGACATAATCATGAGTGTATACATGTAAGGGGGAGCAAACTTTTTTTACTAATAATTTCTTTGTAGATTTAAACATGATTGGTGGTGGATATAATGCATACCTCAATATCAAGTTAATCTTGAAGGCAATCCATGATTGATTTAATGTTCTAAGCATAAGATGGGATAGTTTAGAGTTCACATCCATAAATTCTCTAGGAAACACACATTTGAGAAGGAGAAAGATGGGGATTCTGATTATGATGAGATTAGTTCTTTGAAGGCAAAAAGCATTGGTTCAAAACGAGATAACAACTTGGGTAAAATTGAGATAAAAATCCCTACCTTTTGAGTGAAGAGTGATCTTGAAATATATTTAAAGTGGTGGATGAAGGTAAAACATTTGTTTGATTATCATAATTACTCTAAGGAAGAGAAAGTTAACTATCAATAGTTAAATTTATAGATTATGCTAGTATTTGGTAGGACTAGTTTGTGATTAATAGGTATAGGAATGGTAAGAGGCCTATTTGGTCATGGGAAGAGATTAATATATTGATGCGTAATAGTTCACACCTAGTCATTATTATAAGGGCAATTAGAAAGTTGTAAGCGTTGGCTCAAGGTTTTGTGAAAGTATATGATTATTGTAAGGAGTAGGAGATAATCATGATTAAGGCTAATGTAAAGGAGGATTGTGGGGCAACTATAGCTAGATTCATTAGTGATTTGAATAAAGAGATAACTGATGTGGTGGAACTGCAACATTATGTAGAGATGAAGGATTTGTTATATAATGCTATCAAGGTGGAAAGGCAATTGAAGTCTTTGGGTGTTTCTAAACATGGTTCAACTTATAGCTTCTTATATAAGTCAAATTGTAAGGAAAAAAACACAACTTTAAAACCTGGAGAAGATGTTAAGGCAAAAGATTTGGTTGTTGCTTCTAAAGGTAAAACCAAAATTCAATAAACTTCTATTTCATGTTACGTGAGCACATCTTTCATACTAGTTGCTATGTGAAGAATGAGGTATGCATCAAGATTATTGGTGGTGGTAGTTTTACAAATGTTATTAGTGGAAAGGATAAATTTGGCTATATTGTAGCACCCTAAACCATATAAGCTAAAATAGCTGAATTAATATGGAGAAATTAAGGTGACAAAGCAGGTGTTAGTAGCATCCTCTATTGGCAACTACAAGGATGAGGTTCTTTGTGATATAGCAGTCAATGCATGCTTGTCATATACTCTTGGGACATTTGTGGCAGTTTGATAGGAAGGTCAGTCATGATGGGTACCAGAATAGATATTCCTTTGAAATGAATAACCAAAATATTGTGCTAGCACCTTTGACACCATAGGAAGCATATAAGGATTCTATTAGGATAGCTAAAGAGTGAAAGATGAGAGGAAAATAATTGAGCACTCAAAAAAAAGAAAAGAGTAATAGAACAAGTGAGAATGTGTAGAAAATTGAAAAGAAATTATACAGGTTATGGATTATAAGATGGAGAGAAAAGTAAAAGAGTTAGTGCTTTTGTTAGTTGTAATTAGATTTAAAGTTCTATAATAGTAAGGTAAAAACTATTTATACTTTCATACAAGGATGTTGGTTTTTCAACTAACAATTTGGTTATTTCTCTATTACAAGAATTTTGATATCTATTTTCTAAGGAAATATCACATGCTTTACCTCCTTTAAGAGTTATAGAACACCAAGTAGAATTCATTCCCAATTCAACAATTCCTAATATACCAACCTATAGAACCAACCCTGAGGAGACAAAACAGATTCAAAGGCAAGCGAACTAATTAGCATAAAAGGGGTTTACAAGGGAGAGCTTGAAGTTTTTTAAATCCTAAGGTAACCTTAATAAGAGATATGCCAAATGTTAGATTTGATTGACACATTTTTGATATTTGAATAAGTACAAAAATGGAAGGGAAAACATCGTAACTGATACATTATCTAGCAGGTACATATTACTTACTTTATTGCAAACTAAGTTAATTGGCTTTGAGTTTATTAAAGATCTCTATGTTAATGAAGATGATTCCAACCAAGTGTGGAATGAATTTTCTAAGTGTACATATGGTGAGAGTTATAGACATGATAGCTTTTTATTTAACAAAGGAAAATTGTGTATTCCTATACATTCTTTCCATATATTACTAGTTAGAGAGACTCATGAAGGTGGCTTAATGGGACGTTTTTATAGGTAAAAGACTTTTGGATATGTTGCATAAACATTTTATTAGCTTAACATGAAATATGATGTGCAATCTATTTATGATAAGTGTATAACATGTAAGCAAGCAAAGTACAAAATAATGTTGCCTGGTTAGTATATACCTTTACCTATACTTATTTAGCCTTAGATTGACATATATATGGAATTTTTATTATGTTTGCCTAAGATTCAAAGTGGTAAGGATATCATATTTGTTATTGTTTATATTTTTAGTAAGATCGTGCATTTTATTGCATGTTCTAAAATGGATGATGCAATATATATTACTAATTTTTTATTTATGGAAATAGTACATTTGCATTGGTTGCTTAAGACAACAATAAGTGATAGAGACGTCAAGTTCTTAAATCATTTTTTGTGTACTTTGTGGAATAAGTTAGGAACTAAACTCTTAGTTTCTATTGTGTGCATCCTTGCTTGGATGGATAATGTGAAATTTTTAATAGGATACTTACTATTTTTTTATGTGCTATCACTAAAAAAAGTCTTAAAACAATAGGAATTTTTTTGCATGTTAGCTTATTCTATTACCTCTTGTTCTCCTTTTGAAATTGTTTCTAAACTTAAAATTTTAACTATTTACCTTTGCCTACTAAAAAACAAACCAATTCAAATGGAAATTATAAGGCATATTTTATTAGGGAAATGGAAGAAAAGATTCATGCTAACTTAGAGAGAATGATAGAATATGATAGAACAATATGCCAGGCAAGCTAATAATGGGCATATCAAGGTTGTTTTAGAGATGGAGAATGGGTTTTATTTCATATACATAAGGAGAGGTTTCATGCTAGAAGGAAGTCTAACTTGCAGCTTAGGGGAGATGGATCTTTTTACTTGTTAGAGAAGATCAATTAAAATGCCTAAAAACTAGATTTTTCTAAGCAATTGTGGTAATATGAGTGCTAATTTTAATGTTGATGATTTATCTTTTTATGATATAGGTGATTTAAAGATGAAACTTTCTAGGAGGGAAGAAATGTTGGAAGCTTGCACCAATACCAACTTCCAACCATTCTTGTGATCATTTATAAAGAATTGAAGGTCCAATGATTAAGGAAAAGACCAAACACATGAAGATAACTTTGTAAAGGTTAATCATGGTGAGCTAGAAAAGAGGTTATTCAAGAAGCATTGCCTAGATTAATCACTTTTCTGCATATTATTAGACGGAATATGCTCAATATATGATAAATAAGTGATGTGAACCTCAAAGGATGAACCTTGAAACCCAACAATTGCACAGTTGGAAGCAAGGAGTCCAAGAAAGCTAAAGCAAGTTTTAAGACAAATAACCCTTTACCTAATGTATATATAAGACAAGAACCAAAGGTATATGATAGGTTTTGAATGCTGCAAGATAATAATCTTAATAAGTTCATAAGTTCCTAAAATAAAAAAAGATAAATTAACCTTACTCAATGAATTTTGAATTTGTTTTTGTAGTTTCTTGAACAATACAATGCTTGCATTGATATATGCATTAGTTAGGAGCTAATTAAGGCAAGAAATCATCCTAATTGAATAATTTGACTAAAATCATTATTTGATTGAGCTAATTAAGGTAGAAATCACTCCTAATTTGTTTAGACAACTTGCACACATTTTTTAATTTCTCCCATGAATCTTGGTTTGTTTGAACATGTCTTAAAATGCTTGGAAAAGATTGGAATAACTTAGACACTTGTTAGGCTTCTTGGCTTAGCTTAGATCAAATTTATTGAATACTTTCCAAGATAATTAGAGTTTATTTAGTCCATATCCCTTTAATTAGCCCATTTATAACTTTCTTTATTTTCCTGGCTCTAGCTCTTGTAATTAGGCCTCCTTGAATGCTCAATGAATCCTTTAAAGCTTTGCTTAAGCTAGCTTGGTTCTCATCATTCCCCTACTCTTCAAAAGGATTCATCCTCGAACCATCACTTGCATTAAGAGAGATAAATCAACAATATTAAAAGTAACAATTACATTACCATATTCACTTGGAAGATCCAACTTGTAGGCATTGCCATTAATCTTTGCAAGCACTTGACATGGGTCATCTCCTCTAGGATGCAACTTTGATTTTTTTTATAGTGGAAATCTTTCCTTGTACAAATGAATCCAAACCTAATCACCATGTTTAAATACCACTTTCTTTCATCCCTTTTTATATTGAGTTACATATTGCTTGGTCCTTTTCTCAATATTCAGTCTTATCTTCTCATACAATGCTCTGATCAAATCTGCCTTCCTCTTTCCATCCAAACTAACCCTTTCCTTAATTGTTATTGGTATCAAATCTAATGGCGTTAATGGATTAAACCCATACATAACTTCAAAAGGAGAGTAGTTTGTTGCCTAATGGACACTCCTATTGTAAGCAAATTCAAAGTAAGGCAAACATGCTGCCCAATTCTCTAAATTTCTTTGTACGATGGCACGCAATAAGGTAGATAAGTTCCTATTAACAACTTCAATTTGACCATTGGTTTGGGAATGACAAGTTGTTAAAAATAATGACTTAGTTCCCATCTTTGCTCATAAAGTCTTCTAATAAAAACTTCACATTTCTGTCACTAACAATACTCCTTGGAATGCTATACAAATGTAAAATCTCTTTGAAGAATGAATAAGTTGTATATGTTGCATCATCAACTTTATGGCATGGAATGAAATGAGTCATCTTTGAAAACTTGTCAACAACAACAAAAATGTAATCATTTTCCTCTTTTGACCTAGGTAAACCTAAAACAAACTCCATAGAAATAACAACCCAAGGTTCACTAGGTATAGGTAAAGTGAGGCATAACTTTAGACTTAGCTTGTTTATAAGTAATACACTTTCACAAAGTCTCTCTACATTCCTTTTCATGTGTGGCTAAAAGAAGTGATCGCTTTTAACATATAACGTCTTTCTAATCCCAAAATGCCCCATTAAACTCTTACCATGTGAACAACTTATTTTCTCTAAAAATGAAACCATCATGCTTATAGAACTTTCTAAATGCTCCATTATCCCATGCCCTAACTATGTTAGAAAAGTCCTGGTAATTAGCATATAATTCTTTAATGTACTCAAAACCAAGTAAATTATCATCAAGTTTAGAGAGTCAGACATACTTCCTTGATAAGGCATCAACCACAATGTTCTCCTTACCTTGCTTATACTTAATGACATACAGAAATGTTTTAATGAACTCTATCCACTTGACATATCTTTTATTTTAACTTACCTTATCCCTTAAGACGTTTCAACGATTCATGATCTATGTGTTTTGGTAATTCTTTAAGTCAAAAATATTTTTGCCAAGTTTCCAATGCCCTCACTGAAGCATATAGCTCCTTGTCATATGTTAGGTAATTAAAAGCTACCCTATTGAGTTTTTCACTAAAGTCAAAAATTAGATGCTTTTCTTCCATCTAAACAACTTTAATACCTATTTTTGAGGCATCACACTCAATTTCAAAAGTTTTTGAAAAGTTAGGCAATGTTAAATAAGGTGTTAACATAACCTATCTTTAATCAAATTAAACGCATGCTCTTGATCACTACCCTACGTAAAATTTTCTATATAATTTCAGTGGGTGGTGTTGCAATGGTGCAAAAATCTTTTAATAAAATGCCTATAAAAGCTAGCCAACCCATAGAAACTTCTTACTTCTATGACCGACAAGTGTTGACCATTTTTGGATAGCCTTTGTATTATCCCATGTATCTGTAGGTCGAACATGATTTCTCCGCTTACTCAAAACATTTTGATCCCGCCAAATTATATAAGCTTATGGTAGATTCCTTACATGAAATGAACAATAAGTGAATATATATCCTATCATTGAATGTTTGAGAGGATGGAGAGTGGAGTGAGCATTTATCACACTTTTTGATGGTTCTTTGAAATGAAGCACCTGTTGATTTTTAGGTTCTTTGAAATGAAGCACCTTTTGATTTTGGTTAAATATGTAAAGAATAACTTGTTCATGGAGTATTATAAGTTTCAAGTTCTTAGGTTGTATTTATTGAAATGATCTTTGATGTCTTTGACTATTACTTAAGTAGCATCAAAATGAAGATTCCACTCTTTCAAGGGAGAAATGATTCTGATGCAAACTTAGATTGGGAAAGGAAGGTGGAGCTTGATTTTGATTGCCATGATTACTCCGAGAAGAAAAAGGTAAAAATTATTGTTTTAAAGTTTACTAAATCTCCACCAATCATATCAAATACAAACATCAATCCAAAGGTCTTTATTATGGTTGTAATGGGGCCGGGCTAAGGGTAGGAAAAAGGAAATTTGTAGTTTAAAACCACAACACAAATTGAACATTTAAAATAATAAAAAACAATGAACCATAAAACACTTAATCCTTTCCTCTCATTTAACTAAATTAACACTTCCCATTTTTACCTCTCTTCTTTTTTTCATTTTCTGGTCATCTTCTCTTCCTTCCTGTTCCTTTTTATTTCTTTTTCTTCTTTTTTTCCTTACTTTTCTATCTCTCTTTTTTACTATATTTTTTCATCAAGTTTAGAAGAGAAAAATGTAGAGGAGAGATACAAATTATTACACCCATTCCTAACTCAAAAGCCAACTATATGCTTTGAGTCCCCCACACTTGTTCGAATAATTATTCCCTCCGATCATACACATTCAAATGCTCAACTTGCCTTATGTTAGGTACAACAAAAAGGATAAATAATAAGGTCAAGGCTCATATTTTGGGTTTAAAGAAAGAAAAGGTTTCATGTTAAGCTCAAAGGTGGTTCACTAAAGGTAACATCTGGCGACTTTTTAAAAAAAGGGGTAAATCCTAATTGCCTTCACCATTTCAATATTTGCATAAGATTATATGATCTTAACTAGTATTTGTAAGCAAGTTCTAGAGTTCCTCAATTATAAAAGAACACTCTCAACAAAGACTACTTGAATTTGGTGTTTATTAGTTCAAAAAGGCTCAAATTCTTACCAAATGAAAAGTTTCCTTCATATATCATAACAAGCTAATGTCCTTTTAATCGAAATCTATGTCAATTAGTCTAAGCATGCAAGTATACTCATTCACTCATATTATGCATTTCTAATCTTGATCGAGTTTATGTCATGACCATGAATAAATACATATTAAATGGGAAAACAAATATTCAACACACAATCAATAAACATTTTTTTAACTAATAACCCCCCACACTTAAAATTCAAATTGTTCCTAATGTGATTAAAAAAGTAAAAGAGGGATCTAAGACACAAAATAACACGAACAAGAACAAGAACAAGCATTAAAACTAAAAGATATTAAACTAACAAGAAAATGGATAGAAATATGATACAAAAGTGTTTGTGGTGGCTGTGTCGATGCGGTGTGAAGCATGGAAATAAGCATGATGTACATTGAGGAGCAGTGAACAACTGTAAGGAAGACAAATAGAAAAGATTGAAAAGTAGACTTGTGCACGTAAAGAAAACAAATTAGGTCGAGTTTTACTAAAAAGAAATAACAAACAACTAATTGAAAAACAGAAAGTATATAGGTTGCCTCCCATTAAGTGTTTCTTAATGTCTTTTAGCTAGACACCTCAACCATTATACTTAAGGTGGATCGCTCAAAGTGATTGTGTCCATTGTTTTCTTCTCTTCATTGGGTTATTTCTTGAAGAGTTTCCCAACCTTTACCTTAGTTGCATCGACCAACAATTGACATCATTCATCACTCTCTTTAACCAAGTCCAACTCCTTTTCTTCTTCTTCCTAAAGGCGAAATCAAAATATGCAGCTTTAATTTGATCAACAAAAGAACAGTCTTCAAAAATAGTAGTAATAGGAATAGATTCAACATTAAACATTGAAAATTTTACTATTTCTCCCAAAACAGTCTTGCTCAGTTTCTTGTTCTTCACATCAATCAAGTTATTGGTAGTGGCCATAAAAGACCTCCCTAGGAGTATGATGTGCTCCTTCCTTTGTTCTTTAACCTCCCCCATGTTTAGTACAACAAAGCATGTAGTAAAGATCAATCCTCCAACTTTCATTAACATGTCTTCCATTATTCCTTTTGGATAACTGATTGACCTATTAGCTAATTGGAAGCACATGTTCGTAGGTCTTAACTATCCTAAATCTAATTTCTCTTAAATAGAGTGAGGCATAATGTTTATGCTTGCTCCAAGATCAAGCATACCCTTTAACATCATCACCATTGCCCATTGATACTTTCACGATAATTTTTATGCTACTTTTGAAACCAAAATCTTTTCGTTACGCTCAAACTTTTGTTTTTTGGTACTTCATTCCTTGAAGCACTTGACATAAGCTAGAATGTTTCTAATCACATTTAACAAAGGCAGATTAACATTAACCTTAGAAAGCATGCCATATAGATAGGAAAAATATTCATCTTGTTTCAATTCCTTAAGGTGGTTTGGATATGGAATTCGTGGTCGATAAGGATCTGTCGCCTTGTGTAGTTTTTCTCCTTCATTGTCCTTAGTGTCATGCTTAAGTTTTTCACCCTTTTGAATGTGACTTAAAGAGTTTCTCCTATTGTTTTCTCATTCCGCTCATTTTCTTTTTTGGCAAAGCTCTCTCTTTTTTTTCTAATTATCAACATCAAACAACTTAGAAGGAAGCTCAACATAATTGTCAATCACTTTACCACTTCTCAGATTAGTAATTGCTTGGGCTTGTTCTGGTTGACTAAGAAACTTTACCTTTTTATTGTTATAAATTTAAGCAGTAATTTGCCCTACTTGAATCTCAATCCTCTTGATAGCTGCTTTCAAAGAGTCAAATCTCTTGTTGTTTGTTTTTTGATTATAAGTTGTTACCTGAATGAACGCATTTAGGCTTTCCTTCAAAGAAGGTTTTCTTGATAAGTTTTCAATTGAGGATTGCCCTTGAAAATACTTTATCCTCTGAAAAATTTGGTACTGTGGTTGGGGTTGCGGTTGTGGTTGTTGGTCTTCCACGAAAAAATTGGGGTAGTTTCTCCAACCAGGATTGTAGGTATTTGAATACAGATCATTTCTCTCCCTTAATTAAAGATCGTTAAGTGAGTTCACTTGTACTTCCCCGTCTATAAAAGGTTCACAATAATTCAAAATAACATTAGCTTTATGACAAAAAGTTCCGTATATACCTACGCCTCTTAATTTGGAATGTTTTGGGGTAGTCTTGTAGTTAACATCTTTATATGCCTTGTTAACTCAACTAACTACTTGGCCAATTATTGATTCGAGCTCACTTCATGGACTCCAACTCTTCTTCCCCTCACGCTCTTTTGTTGAGAATTAGCCCCCAACATTTTGAAAATCTTATTTGTTTCTTCGGCAATCTTCTCTCAGACAGGTCCTCTTACTACATTATCCACCGTGTACTGACATTGTTGTGTCAATCCATCATAAAAGAACTAGTTCTGTATGTGAAGTGGAAAATGATGGTGTGGACACTAAATAAGCAAGAGTTTGAAGTGTTCTCACGCCTTATAGAATGACTCTCCCTCTATCTGAGTGAAGGTAGCTATCTTTAACCGCAACTCAGAAGTCATTTAGTGGGAATAGAACTTTCCTATAAACTTGATGCATAACTCCTCCCCTATAGTCAATGAACTGAGTGGAAGGGTCATTAACAATGCCTTGGCCCAATCCTTCAATGTGTATGGGAAGCACCTCATCCTGAGTTGATCTTCATTTAGGCCATCTAAAGGGAATGTCTAAAAAGTGGTGTAGACTTCTCGAATGAAGTTTAAGGGGTCTTCATTGGGAACCCTATAGAAAGATGGCAACTTGTTGTAGTATATGCTCTTTAATTCATAGTTTCCAGCTGCCTCTACTAGATGAGTTCACGAAGTGGCAGTACCAATTACTGGTCTAACATACTCCTTCATTACTGGTTGCCTTTCACCCACCTCTTGATCTTCTGGTTTGGTTCCTTCGAGATTGTCTTCAAAATCCCTTAGAAGTTCTCTTATCCGATGTATGTTGTCAATAAAAGGGGCAAGTTTGCCTTCTCGAGACCTTCTTCCTTGCATAAACCAAATAAAAACAATAGTGAATTAATAAGAAAATTACTAAAACAACTCAATGAGATAACACGACAAAATGTATGCATGAACGGATAAAACAATCTAAATTAAATTAAGTGCAAACATTAAACACTTCTCCGACAACGACGCCAAAAACTTGTTACGCCTAAATAAATTCTAAAAATACCTAGGCTATCTTACTCACAAGTATAAGAGGTATTTGTAGGGATTACCCATGGTCTTCTCCCACAAAGGTGAAATCAATCCACTTAAATTAGTTTTAAACAGAAGTAAAAACAAATGCAATCCTAAATATTCTATCCTGGCTTTTTAAGTGAAGGCTTTAAAGAAAATAACAAAATTAAACTGAAAAGTAAATGGAATAAACTGGGAGCAAAAACAAATGAATTAACTGAAGTGGAAACTCTTAAGAATTAATTTCACTAATTTAATCTCCTATACATAACTAAAGGGAAATGATTGAATAGTTTTCTTACTAAAATTCCCAATTGGGTTCTAAAATCAATTAAAATAACAAATTAATATAATTTTCATATTCTACAAGTTTATCATCCAAATGAATTATTCTACCTAACTAATAATTACCATATAAGTTAATATATTTCTAATTCTTAACCTAAATGTTTATAATTTCTCATTCCATATTAAACTTCTTCTTTTAATCCTTTGTTTAATAACAAAATAATGCAAAGTTTGATCATGCTATTACATCCAATTAGTTCAGAAACTATAGCAAATATAAGACAATACACTACAAGAAAATAGAAAATGCCGACAGAACCGAGAAATATTTTGTCGGTATACACCATTACCGACGGAATAAACTGACGGTCAAAAATGTCCGAGATTCGGCCGTAGCTAACTTTACCGATGGAACGTTGTGTACCGTCGGTACAATTACCGACAGAAAAAAAAAACCGTCGGTAAAATAAACCGAAAAGTTACCAAACTCCAATATATTCCGTTGCTAACATTACCGACGCGTGGCTTACCCGTATGTAAATTTAGTATTGGAATGTTTCTAATACAATCGGTAAAGTTATCGACAGTAAAATTTTCCGTCGACAAATGCGGAACTATTACCGACAGAAAATAATTGTTGTCGGTATTGTATTTAAATAATTACCTAAGGAAATCTTGCATATTTCCGTCGGTAAAACTATTTATTAAATTTTTAAAAAAATATATTTCCATTATATTTAAATTATAATCGTCGAACAATTTTATTAATAATATGTATTTAATTAGATATAAATAAT
>JANIIA010472637.1:0-17428 GCA_027478495.1 Erythroxylum alaternifolium | reverse complement strand
CTAATGGAAGCTTTAACCTTCCTCTTCCTTTTTCCCTTCTTGATCACTCTCAAAATCCCTCTTGAAGGTTAAGAAAAATTGAAACATAACTTAGCCCTCTTCTTTCTCTCCAACGACACTTTCTCTCCCTTCTTTCTTAAATTTCGTTTTCTCCCTCTTCCAAATGCAAGACAATTCTTCTTTCTCCCTTTTATACTCTTAATGATTGCACCATGTCCATTTTGGCCCTCCTTTAATGCTTTAAGGTTTTTAAGCTTAAGTGATCTTCCCAAAATACCCCTATTACAAACTTACCACCTTAAAATTTAATTCCCTTAACCTATATCATATTATCTTACTCACATTAACATGCTAATTAACTTCAAGACAAAATAATCTAGCAAGACCCCAAATAAAACTAATCATGCTTATTTATCAAAAAAATATAATAAATAAATAAATGAAATAAAATTAAAAAAAATACGAGGGCCAACATTTCTCCCCCTCTTAAAAGAATTTCATCCTCGAAATTCTTACCTGAATCGTTGAAGAGGTGTGGATACTTTTCCCTCATAGCCTCCAAGGGCTCCCACGTGGCCTCTTTCAAAGAATGGTTTCTCCATAGGACTTTAACCAGTTGAATTGCCTTATTCCTAAGGACCTTTTCCTTGATGTCCTAAATCTCCACTAGAATCTCCTCATAACTCTGATTATCTCTCAGCTGAACCTCAGTGGTCTGAATACTGTGGGATGGATCTGATCTATATCTTCTCAACATGGACACATGAAAAATGTCATATATTTGTGACAATTCTGGTGGCAGCGCTAACCCTATTGGCTAGCAGTCCGATCCTCTCTATAATATCATAAGGACCCAGATATCTCAGACTCAACTTGCCCTTCTTGCCAAACCTCATGACTCCATTCCAAGGGGATGTCTTAAGAAAAACTTTTTCCCCAACCTCATACTCCATCTCCTTTCGGTGTGCGTCAGTGTAGCTCTTGATTCTATCATGAGCTACCTTAAGTCGTTGCTTAACCAAATTAACCTTGTCTAATGTCATTTAAAGCAACTCTGGCCCTATCAGTTTCCTCTCTCCTTCTTCATCCCAACATATCGGAGTTCTACATCTCCTTCCAGATAATGCTTCATAAGGAGCCATCTGAATGCTGGGATGGTACGAATTATCGTAAACAAATTCGAACAATGGAAAATGCTCATCCTAAGCTCCTTTGAAGTATATCATACATACCCTGAGCATTCCCTCAAGGGTTCGAATGGTCCTCTCAGATTGACCATCTGTCTGGGGATGAAAAACAGTGCTAAAATTTAATATGGTTCCCAGAGCCTCTTGTAAGCGTTCCCATAATCTCGAAGTCAATCGAGGATCCCTGTCAGAAACTATGGAATTTGGAACCCCATGTAGTCTTACTATCTCATTAATATACTTCTTTGCTAGCACATGCAGAGAATCAGTCTAGTTGATCGCTAAAAAATGGGCTGACTTTGTCAATTGATCAATAATGATCCATATGGCATCATGCTTCCTACTAGTCTTAGGCAAACCCATCAGAAAATCTATAGTTATCCTTTGCCACTTCTAATCAGGAATGGACAATGGCCTTAACTTGCCAGAAGGTGCTTGGTGTTCAGCCTTGACTTGCTGACATATTAGACACTTGCTCACATATTCTGCTACATCTCTCTTCATGCCTTTCTACCAGAAATGTTCTTTCAGATCTTTGTACATCCTGGTGTTATCTGGGTGCATGGCATAAGGGGCATTATATGCCCAATCCAGTATTTCATTATTTACTTCCTTGACCTTTGGAATACAAAGTCTGTTTCCTACAACCATGAGTCCATCATCCCTCACTACCACCTCAGATTTCTTGCCATTCCTAATTTCTTCTCGGAGCTTGCTCAAATCTTTATCTTGTGCCTATAACTCCTTTACTTTTTCCCTGAGTATCGGCCTTACTTTGAAATTTGCAATAACATAATATGGTTCCTCCTGTTTTAAGCTTAAACTAAACTTAGCCATCTCTTCCAATAATGACAGATAAACTATTTAAACATAGGCTATTAATGATTTCCTACTCAAGGCGTCCGCTACTATATTTGCCTTTCCTGGATGATACTTAATTAACAAATCATAATCCTTAATTAGCTCCAACCACCTTCTCTGTCTCAAATTCAATTCCTTTTGACCCAACAAATACTTGAGACTTTTTTGATCTATAAAAATCCTCGTTTGTACCCCACACAAAAAATGTCTCCAAATCTTTAGGGCAAAAAATTACTACTGCCAATTTCAGATTATGGGTTAGGTAATTCAGTTCATAAGGCTTTAGCTACCGCGATGCATAAGCTATTACCTTGTCTCCTTGCATCAATACACAACCTAAACCCTTCTTGGAAGCGTCACTATAAACTGTATAACCCTCCTCTCCTGTGGGCAAAGTCAGAATTGGAGCAATTGTCAATCTGTGTTTAAGCTCCTCAAAGCTCTTCTAACATTCATCACTCTAAATAAACTTCTGATTCTTCCTCAATAACTTGGTCATCGGAGCAGTTATCATTGAGAATCCCTCAATAAATCTCCTATAATACCCTACCAGACCTAGAAAACTTCTTATTTCTGCCACTGTTGTCGGTGTATGTTAATTCACTACTGCTTCAATTTTCCGTGAATCAATATGTACCCCATCTTTAGAAATTACATATCCAAGGAAAATCACTTCGTGAAGCCAGAATTCACATTTTTTGAATTTGGCATAAAGCTCCTTCTTTCTCAATATCTGCAACACTCTCCTGAGGTGTTCCTCATATTTCCCTTCACTCTTAGAATAAACCAGAATGCCATCAATAAACAATATGACAAACTGATCCAGATACTCTCTAGAGACCCTATTCATAAGATCCATGAAAGCAGCTAGAGCATTGGTCAAACCAAATGGCATGACTAGGAACTCGTAATGCCCATAACCAGTCCTAAAGGCTGTCTTGCTTACATCAGACTCCTTAATTCTGAGCTGATAATAGCCTGACTTGAGATCAATCATGGAAAAGACCCTAGCTCCCTGCAGCTGGTCAAATAGATCGTCAATCTGGGGCAGAGGATACTTGTTCTTAACGATCACCTTATTGAGTCTCCAGTAATCGAAGCACATATGCCATGTCCCATCCTTCTTCTTAACAAATAGAACCGACGCTCCCTATGGTGACGAACTTGGCCTTATGTACCCCTTCTCTAACAGTTCCCCCAAATGTTCTTTAAGCTCCATCAGTTCTGTTGGAGCCACTCTATACGGTGGTATAGAAATGGGTGCAGTTTCAGGAATCAAGTTAATGGCTAACTCGATTTCCCTCACTAGTGGCAAACCAGGTAAGTCTTTTAGGAACACATCTGGAAACTCCCTTACTACTGGAAAATCCTCTAACCTCCCTTCATTCCCTTCAGTGTCCACGACGTGTGTCAAGAAGGCTTCACACTTTTTTTCCATCATCCTGTCAGTTATCAAAGTCGAAATAAATCCTGGCAATGATATTCTCCTGTCTCCTTGGAAAGTCACCTTCTCTCCATTTCCCAAATCAAATTCTACCACCTTGAGGATACAATCCAACTTCGCATGATACTTCTCCATGGCATCCATTCCTAATATTACATCTAGACCCTTTAACTCCAACGGTAGCAAATCCACTACTAGTTGAGCACCCTCAATTAAAAGCTTACAATCCTTATTCACTTGACTTATTATCACCTTCCTCCCTAAGGGAGTACTAACAATCAAGGGACTATCCATTGGCATCAAATCAACATTATGAAGGATCATGGTTGTAGAAACAAATGAATGTGTGAAGCCAGAATCAATAACTAAGCCATACCCGTGACAATTTCAGGAGCAGCTGCAGCTTCCTCTCTGGTTATAGCAAACACCCTTGCCTGAGCCTGAGCCTGACTCCTTGGCCTTCTTGGAGGAATAGCTTTCTTTGTAGCTCCAGAACTGCCCAAGACTGTGACTGGCCTGGGTCCCACTATTTTTGCTCTCCTCGGGGCATGCAACTGCGACCCCTCTTGCCTCCGTACTTGAGGGCAGTCTTTGATCATGTGCCCCTTCTCCCCACATCGAAAACATACTCCAAGTAACACTCTCCTCTATGAAACGTCCCACAATGCTCACATTGAGGGTTTGTGTACCTGCTCCTCTCCACCCTGTTATCTCCTACAGTTGAGTTTTGCGCCGAAGTTGCCCTTGATTTCTTGTTCTTAATAGAGGCATTACTCCCCACCTCACTCTGAGTGTGGAAACTCTTTATACTCCTCTCAGGCATTGGAGCACTCATTCCCTTCTTGGAAGACTGCTCCCGATTCTTCCACTTCTTATTCATTTCATACTTGATATTCTCCAGTTTCTCAGCCTGAAGTGCAACATCTACCAACTGCTGGTAGTCACAGAAATTATGGATCAGCACTTCTCCTTGATCCTCAAATGGAGACCTCCCTAAAACTTACAAAACTTTTCCTCCTCATTAGCAACCATGTTTGCTGCATACTGGGAGAGCTGAGTAAACTTCAGCTCATACTCACTCACACTCGTATCCTTCTGTGTGAGATTCAGAAATTCTTTAGCCTTCTCTTAGATATAGATCCTTGAGAAGTATTTCCTCTTGAAGGCTTCCAAAAATTCACTCTATGTCAGTACCGATGGTATGTCTTGACTGTGGGGCACTAACTCCCACCAATGAAGTGCGTCCTCTCGTAGCAAGCTAACTGCATAATCTAGCTTCTCTTCATCAGAGCACTTCATCTAAAGCAGGACTCTCTCAGTCCTCTTCAACCATGCTTCATCCTCCTCTAGATTTGTAGTACCATTCAAGTCTACAGCTCCATAATTACGGAGCTTATCATACTGCTTGCTCCTCTCCACTAGAGCTAGAATCGGCACTTGTGACCCTTGGCCCATGGCATAAGTGAAAGCTTGTCCAAAGGCTTGAAAGAACCGTAGATCTAGAGGGTTTTCTTGAGGCATAAGAGGAGGTGGCACTTCATGTTGCACACTAGGTGCCTTAGAATCATGAGCAGAGTGTGTCCCCACTTCTTGTGGGACATGATTCATCCGTACTTCCTTGGCAAGAGCGAGATCGAGGCATAACTCTTTGATCTCTCCTTTGAGGTGGCGTAATCACTCCTTCAGTTAAAAACCATTTAAAATCTTTAGTTGTTTCATGTCGAGTTTAAACTCGCATGTGTGCATGTAAAACCCTCTTAAACCATGCTTTATGTAAAACAATTTCAAATCGTGTGAAACAATACAAAAACAATGCATATTGTTCATTTAAAACAATGCATGTTCATTTCTTGCTTTAAAATGACCCATTTCATGCCTAGGATACTAAACCTAGACGCTCTGATACCATACCTGTTAGACCCCATTTTCGGAGTCTAACTCGTGAGTCATGAAACATGAGTGTAGCACTCTGAAGGGTTCTTATAACATCCTAACATCCATAATTGAGCATTTGATAAATGACAATCCATTCTTATGTTCATATCCTCAATCATCACCCTAAACACATCGCTCAATTTATCTCTTACGTCCATCACCAACTAAGTACATTTCAAGTTCCATTCAAGCCTAAACGTACCATAGATAAGCAATGATAAGCCCACAAGTTATAAAATGTACATGATTTGGGACAAAAAGCATAACTTTCACCAGGGATGTCGGATTAAGACCATTTAAGTACGGTTATGAAGAGAACTTCAATTTCTACAACTTCCGTGAAGACCCTGAAGAGAGATTTTGCCATCAAGAGGGTCAAAAATTTGCACATTTTCGTAATTGTCTTGAGAATGTTCGCTTAGAAGAAATACGTCCCTTAAAACGGAGATGAACTGAGTTGGGACACAAAAATACCCGAGAAGGTCCGCCTAGCAGACATAAAGTCAGCCCAATGAACATTTACGGGTCAAATTCCAGACTTCTAACTCTTTAATCATATCTAACACCTCTCATGCATATTGTATCATTCCTACTTTAATTTCCTCATCATTTTCACCTCCATTCCATTTCAAAACATCCACAAAAACACATCGTACAAGATCATTGATCATAACCAACAAAACCACATTCATATTTAAACACATTCACCCTCAATGGTTGATCATAATCACAAAAACATAACATCAACCATGTCAATGCATTCTTCTGTAATTCAGCACACATTCAACTTCCTTTAACACTTCATTTCATCTCTAAATCATCAAACTAATTCTTCCCCTTTTAAAACATCATAATTCTCATTTTCTATTAACTAAAGTTAAGAAAAAGTCTGTAAAATGTCCAACACTTTCCCTGTGCAGCATCACTAACTTGTAAAGAGCATAACACTCAACTCCGATCTCCAAAAATTTCGTACTTTATATCATTAGAAAGCTAAAAGGATAAATTACAACTTCCAAGAAGACAACTTTGTCTAAATCAGCCCAGATTAATACAAAATTTCTCCTGAAGTTAGAACACAAATTTTATCCCTAAAGATGCTTGAAAATATAATGTGAAAACTTGGAAAGTCATAAGCAAAACATACACATATTTCACTAATCTTCAAAAGAAAAGAGTTTTACAAAGCTTTAATGGGCATTTCAAGACCCAAATACTTCATTAGTTTCATAATCCAAAAATACAAGATATACATGGACGGGTAATACTTGAAATGCGGTTAAAGCCTTGAGTTTTCGTAAACTAACTTAAAAGCATAATTGGAGTGATGCTTTGACTCTCGATCACCCGATCTCTTGCCCGTCACCTGAAGATGGGGAGCAATGGGGTGAGTTTAAAAGCTCTTGGGTAATAAGTTTATAACCGGTAACAAGCAAAACCATTGTAAAATAACCAATTCTGCAGTAAAATGTTTTACAACCATAAAACATGTATTTCCCAAATTCTCAACCTTGTCAAATACACCATAAACAACATAAGACATGTATTCATCAAACTTGTCAAAAAATCATAAACACATAAGCAATGATAATGGTTCGGGTATGTCCATAAACAGAACAAACTAACACATTCCCATGAATGGTCTTGTGTAGTCGTGAACAAAACGAACTAACACAACCCCACATAGTGGTTTTTGCGTAGTCATAAACATGAGGGAGTCCTTGAAGGAGCTCCATGCCACTTGCGGGTAGGCGGGAGAAGCCTTTAGTCAAAGTGCACTTGACATACAGAATGGACCAAACCAAACCAACTTAACTTGTATTTCATAACTTGTAAACTTGTTGCCCAAAATGGCTCTTTTTTCGAAAAGTGATTTCATAAACATAATAATATATTTATTTCAAAAAATTCATTTTCACATTCTTTTCATAAATCATTCACACAATATTCACATACCAAACACATAACACTTTCTTAAAGCATTCAATGAGCAATCAATGCACATTTATAATACAATTGAAAAACATTTGCTTTCTTGATTTGGAAGATACATTAATGGCTTATTATTCAATTATAAAAATGTAACCCACCTTGAATTTCTTGCTTAACAATTGCTTAAAGATGCCTCTCTTCTTACTCCTTTTGCCTCTCCTTTTGATTTCCTTCAATATTGGCCAAAAAAATCCGAATTCAATAGGACTTCCAATTGAGAACTCAAAGAAATATATAAACTAAAATTGATCCTATAATACTTAAACCCATGCATTTCTTAAGCTTCATGAACCAAAATGCTTCAAAAAATTCAAAATTTTAAGCATAAACTTACCTTGAATCTTCACCAAACAAAGAGATGTTTGGCTCAAATAGAAGCTCTTCTCTTCCTTTTTCTTTTTCTCTTCTTGAACAACCTCAAAATTACTCTTGAAGACTAAGAAAAGATGAAACCCTAACCTTTCTTCTTCTTTTTTTCTCTAATGGTTGACTCTCTATCCTTTCTTTCTCTCTTTCTCGTTTTTCTCTCCTTCTTTCCTTAATTCACGTTTTTGGTCTTCTAATTTACAAGATAACATTTTCCTCTTCTGATTCTACCCTTAATGAGTGCTAAAAGTCCACTTTACCATTGCTTTAATGCTTCTTGGTTTCTAAACTTAAATGACATGTCGAAAATGCCCTCAATGCATTCTTAATGCATTAATTTCACTAACTAGTGAAATAAAATCCTACTAACATTGAAATAAATAAATAAACTCCAATAATAAATCTATCATGACCTCATAATTTATTTAAATCATGCTTAAAAACTCCATTCATTCTAAGGCAAAAATTCAAATTCCATAAAATATCACGCTTAACTCAACAAAAATATTTCTAGGGCCAACATTCCTTAAGTTTTAGTTAATTATAAAGCGCTCGTTAATTAACCCCAACTATCAGGAAACCTAGAACAAGATCTCTACGTTTATCCAAATAGTAGCATTACAATTAAGAAAAATAGACCAATTTAAGCAATAATGCCGCAACCAAGGACTATTTATCTTAAACTATGTTATTTCTAGAGATTTAGTACCATTAGTTGCTATAAACGATCTCCCATATGACTAATACGTATCACATTCAAGATCTAGCTATGGGTAGTCATAAAAATAACTCAATAGAGCATTAAAATCATCATTATCCAAATACCCAATCAGTCTATACAAAATAACGTAACAATCTGAAATGGGAGTAGATAACGATATATGACACTATACGTTTAATGTGATCCTTGGCCTCGATTCCACCTTCGAATTGGCGTCAAGTGGTTTAGCCTTCCATCTCCACCTTCATGCTCCAACAATAAGCCTTTGTAGCCTCCACTTATGTGAAAAAATTAAAGAGAGAATGGAGGAGAATAGGATAGTTGAAGATGACTCTCCCTTGGTTCCACGCTACTGCTATCTGTTTTCTCACTATTCACGGATGGGAGAAATTAACAAGTTAGGTCACCCTACTATTCAAGCCTCACTATCGTAGCTCTCTTCTATTTTAACTCCCACACTACTATAGATGATGTGAAAAATTAACATGGTTATCCCAAGCTACTATTCACACCTCGACTCTACTCTTCTCTATTTTTTATTTCATAAAACTCTCTTTTCTTCTCTTCTCACGCAGCTCTCAGTTGCTCACTTGTTTCATTCCACTCTTTGTTTGCTCCTCTCTTTCATGCCTCCTAGCTATGTTAAAACTCAAATGAAGCAGCTTCACTCATGTTTTCTTCACTCTCTAACAAAGATGGTAGCTTCGGTTCTCACCCTTTCCAGTGTCCTTGACCGACACTCTCCTCTTTGCTTCAGCTAAAAACTAGGTTCAAATATAACAAATGGGCAGCTAGATTCAATAGATAGCTATCCATATAAATCTTATTAGATGGAGCTCTTTTATGGGTGTGGTCACATAAATCATGGCTGTAATAATTTGGAATGACTCTAAAAATTTTACTCACATGTTTCGTCCTCCTTTCTTCATTCAAAAGCTACGTACAACATCACGTACAACACCATATGGTAGCTAGGCTTTTCATAAGATAAATGGAAAGGTGTTACGTCGTCATGCTTCAGCCCTCCATATGTAGCTATCCACTATCCATCATTTAGCCATCATTCTCCATACTTCTCTTATAATAGAATATCAAGTTATGGTTAAATGGATGTGTGATGGTCAAGTAAAATCCATGCAAACGTGAGCTGCTTCATTGCTTCTCATTCTTAATTTTCTTTTTTTTTACTTGCTTCAATATTTCTCATTCTTGCTCCATGAAGACAAAGAGTGTAGAAATTGAAAAGATGGCTTCAATAAGCATGCTTTAAGGCCCTTTTAATTCCATCACTTCCAAAATGTACCTAAAATCAAATATTAATCAAAGTGAGCATCCTAAACATTTCTTAGGTATTAATCACTAAGTTTAGAAGATAAAGTATCATTAATAACCTAGGAGAATCAAGTTCGGCTTTATAAATGCATAACTTTTTTCTAAGATAAAAACTTAGATTGAATTCGCTTAAAGAAGGAAACATTAATTTCGTGTTTTTACTCGATAGTATTCTTTATTGTAGAAATAGGAATAAAATCACAATCTTCAAAGATGAAAGTTGGAATCTATGGAATAAAAAAGGAAAAATATATGAAATTGTGTTAAATTATTATAGGAACATACTAGGAACAAGTTCCAATATAACATCTCCACCTGAAGACCTAAAGGGTTTTTTTATCTATGATAATATTAATTAGGAGATGAAATTCAATCTAACCAAACCTTCTTCTACTCAAAATATTAAAGAAGGCCTTTTAGCTTTAATATAAAGGAATCTATAGGTTTATATGGTTTTAATACACATTTCTTTCAAACTCGCTATTGAGCTAATTATAGAAACATTTTAGGAGTTCTTTTGAAACAGGAAAAAGATGGAGTTGAGCAAAACTCTTGTATGCTTGATTCCTAAAATAAAAAACTTGAGCTATGTGAGTAACTTTCAACCTACCTCATATTGTAACATAGTATATAAAGATATCTCCAAGCTTTTAGAATCTAGACTATAAGAGACTCTTAAAGCTATTATCAGTCCTTTATATAGGGCCTTTTATCACTAGTAGATCATTTAGGGATAATATCCTTAAGGTCTAAGAATTATTTAAGGATTATAAGTCCAAGTCTTCAATTAAGAGTTGCTAATTAAAGATAGAATTTTTTATGGCATTTGATAAACTAAATTAGGAGTTTAATCTTAATTTTTTACATGATTTCGATTTCCCATCTATATTTTTGTATTGGATTAAGGCTTATATCATCACTACTTCCTTTAGTATTTAGTGTTCCTTTAGTATTTAGTGGTTATCCTTCTATAATTTTTAATGGAGTTAAAGGTATTAGAGAAGGGGATCACTTATCCCTTTTTCTATTAATCCTAGTTATAAATGCTCTCTCAAGGATTATTAAATTTAATATCTCAACTGATAGAAATTTTGTTTTTCATCATAAATGTAACGAATTGCAATTTAGTCACCCAAATTTTGTAAATGTAAAGTTAAAAAAGAAAAAATTATATCTCAGCTAATGTATAAAACTATAACTTTTAAGATTTATTTTAGGTTTGAAAATCCGCCATGCTCCGTGATTGGGTGTTAGTTGTGTGTAAGTTTTAATATTAACCCTTGAGAATCTGCAAGCGCACGGTTCATTAGCGTAGTACCTAATCGTGGTTTTTCGATATACGTAAGTTTTAATATTTAACATCGATAATTCGTAAGCATATAGGTCGTTCGTGTAGTATCTAAGGTGTCGATCCCATAACGATGGTTATTCTAATCCTAAAATCTAAGGCCAAATAATGCGCAATATTAAAAATGTAACAAAACTAAAACAGGAATGAAATTCAATCAAGTAATTCAATTTAAGAATCAATCACGAAATATTAACAAATTATCAATTGCAATGCTCACACTCAAGAATTGACCTAAAGGATTACCAATTGAGAGAAAGGGGAATTTTTACCTATCTTTAACACTAACCTAATCGCTTATGAATTATTGGATCATTGGTCCTAGACAATCCTAGGGTTGATTACTCTCTCTCAAGTTATAAACATTAACCTTAAATTATAAACCCTAATTAAATAATGGAAAATAGCAATTTCTCAATTAACAATCTATCCAAACCATAATTAGATATGAAGTTTTCCAATAGACTATTAGGAACCTATGTGAGATCTCTCTTTACACAATTACCGATTTGATTAGTTTCTCAATCTTATTAAATCACCTAACTCTCGTTAGCCTAATTTAATTATTTTTCATTTGATTCACCCTCTCAGTCTATTATCAAATTATGCAATCTCGGAAATCAATCACAAAGAATCCAAATAACATAAAACAGTCAAATCTTTTTATTAAATCAAAGATAAAAACAACCCGAAGGTGAATTTAGACATCCTCAACATTCACATAATCCTATCATCAACGGTTATTCCAATTCTATACATTAATAAAATTGAAAATACACCAAAAACAAGAATTGAATGGATGATGGAGGCAGTAACATTGGGAAACCTCCTATTCTGGAAAGTACTTCGTGTCAGCTTCTTCTCCATGTCTTTCTTCCTTCTTTTCTTTCTCAATCTCTCGATGAACTCTCTCTAAGGTTTCTTAATGGTGGCTAATGCAAAAGCTCCCCCTCTTCTTTGTCTTATTTTTTATATACCTTTTATGTTCTAGACGGCCCTAGGGTTTTTTCGGGGGTCTGAAAGGTCCAAAAACTCCCTTGAAACTTAATGTTTTTTATTGTCTGCGTGTTTGCCTGATGCAGACCATGATTGTGGCTCTGCAGACCACGATCGTGGGCCACATCTGAGCCTTTTATCAAGATCATGGCAATCACGTCACGATCGTGGGCCTTGTCTTACGATTCTGTCAAGATCGTGGCATATGGGCCATAATTATGGGCTGACTCTAGTGCTTCTATCATGATTGTGGTTATTGTGCCACAATCGTTGGTTGTTGTTTCGACCCGAGTGTCTCTAAAACTTCTCTGTTTTTCGATATTGACCCTGAAATACTAACAAACACATCAAGGTACCTCAAAGACATAATATTTAAGCTCTTAAACTTGTACTAACCCATAAAAACACTTAAACACAGTTAATTAACAAATTAACACAATTCTAACCCATCCCTACACTAAAACGTTTGCTTGTCCTCAAGCAAACAAAACTACAAAAACAAAGAAATTCATATAGCACATAATGTAGTAATAAGACAATGGTTTCAACTTCATGAAATAAACTTAATTTTAAACACAATCATTCGAGTCATTTCAAATCATTAACATGCAAATTCTGCGTCTTGGGGCTTTGAACCACATATACATATTAATCCAGACTCTAGTGTTAAATAGATTACCATTTTTCAATTGTACACATACATTAATAATTCTTTGGTCATTCAAAGTCTATAACTACTCCGAAGTGCATTTTCATGAAAAGTCAAACTATTACAAGTTCGGTAGATTTTTATTCAAAAGCACACTTTATTTATTTATTTTGAACATGGACTTAGTTTTTTTACTCAGAGGAAAACATTGGTAATGAATGTCGATCCGGTTACTTAACTAAGTCATATTTTTATTAAGCTGCTTGGTTGGAATGTCATTATAGCCTTTTCACACGAAGGCACAAATTTGTGATGCTTGTCGATCCGGTTACTCAGTTACATCACGTTCTCAACTGGCTACTAGCTCTATTCGTAACCCGAAGGCTAGCAGAATAGTTATTTATTTAAAATTAACAAACAATTTATTATTATTTATTATTATATTTTACCTACTTTGTTACTTTAGCTACTTGTTTCCATGAAAAATAATAGAAAAGCTACTTAAGTTGAAAGACCTCAAATTATAAATGACTGTGACAATTTAGAAGGTAACAAACTAACACTAAATCCTCATTAAACTGCATATTTAGCCAAAGACCCCAATTCACTAATTTTGCAAGCTAATGATTCTTCACAACCTAATAGACTATGTTCAAAATTAGATAAATTCCAATCCATCTAAGCCATTGACATATTCACACAATTTACAAAATGCAACCTAGCAATTATCATACAATATGCAAAATCACATTCAAAGCAAAACATAAAATCCTCCCCACACTTGAACAACACATTGTCCTCAATGTGAGAAGGGGACAAACAAGCACATAAGGAAATAATAAACATAAAACAAAGTAAAAAAAATAAAAATAAAAAAATAAAAATTAAGACTAACTTTAAAAAGAAAGGTGGTTAAAACAAAGCCTCACAGTGATGGAGGTGGGGATGGTGTTAGAGATGGAAGCTGAATGCCCTAAGCCTCGAAATAATTATGGGTACGACGTATGTCCTGGTTCTGTCGTTGTTGAGTTCGGGCCATCTCTTTCATCCTTCTAGAGTTCTCTACAAGTGTATCTGTAATTACCTTAGTGTTTGCGGAGATTGTATCCAATGCTTTCTTCTAGCCTGGTTCTTCTATTTCTTCTTCTTCCTTGGATTCCTCACTGGTTTAATCCTTTTCTTGTTGTTGTTGAGCACTTGTTCTCACTTGACCAATCTTGCCCTTCCCATGTGTTTGGGCACTAATATCCACAAGTTCCATATTATGGAATTTTTTATTTTAGCTTGCTATAAATGATGATGGTTCATCAATTCAGGATGGTAGACTATAAGTCTGTTGCAGTCAACTCCATAGTTATTAGCTATAGTTAAAACTAAGTAGCCCATTCCTAAGTTATTATTCCTCTTTTTTCAAGTAGCAATAATTGCGTTAAAGATGTGGATGGTTGTGCAAACTGGGACGCTATGATCCATGCACCATAACATGAAAAGTTCTTTCGTCGAGCACTTGTTGGTTTCGATTTTATGAAAAACATTTTGACACATGAATTTGTGCATCAACAAGTGTTCATAGCTCCTAATGATGTTCTTGTGTGCATAGAAATCTTATGTTGATCCACTATGGACAACTCTGAGAAACCACAAATTTCATACAAAGTTTCATAATCAAGCCTATAAGGTTGTCCCCATAACCTAAACCATAATTCCCTAGGTTTTCTTGGATTCGTACTGGAAAATTATAAGGTAAGTTCTTCGTAAACTAGGAATTGAAATTGAATGAATTGACCCCATTGAATATTTTTTGTTAAACTTTCGACCTTGTCTCATAATTCTAATCTATCTAAAGTTTCAAAATGAAAATACTTTGGAACTATAATTTGTTTATTGCGAAGAGAATGAAAATGGGTACCTTCCTCATCTGATAAGTTCAGGAAAGGTGCTCTATAATCAGTTGCCCTATTCCTTTTCTCTCACCCCGAGACTTGGTTTCTCCCTACTGATTGATCTCACTTTACTGTTTGCTTAATGCGTGACATAATGGCTTGCAAGTTCGTAAAAGTTGGAAGAAATTTGGAAGTTTGAAATTCGGGTAGAGAGAAGCGAGAGTGTTTGGAGCCTTAAAGCTTAGAGAGATAAAGTAAAAATGAAAATGAGTGAAAAAATGAAGTTAGAAATGAATATATAGGTGATTGGGGGTAAATTAGTAAAAACTAAAAATGACAATTACGTGTCCCTATTTTTACCCTACCGCAGGCCACGATCGTGGCCTGTAATTTTTCCACCAATTTTTAGTTTATAATCTTCTTTTGTCCTTCTCCACTTTTCTAAAATCACTTCTTGACTCTTTTATAACCCTTTTACCTCTCTTTGTGTTCTTCATCGATCATCAAATTCATATCGAAGTCTTATGCATTCTCAATTTTATTTGGAAATGAAATAATCCTAACTACAAAATTTAAACTTTCTAAAAAAATAATTAAAAGAAATAAATTCCATGGGTTGCCTCCCATGCAGCGCTTCTTTTAACGTCGATAGCTTGATGCTCTTCTTTACTCACGGTGGTTCAACTGAACAGTGCAATGGTAGTGTAGTCACTGATCTCACAATTGCAGATGAGCTACCATGCTCTAGATTCCACCTTCCTTGTTGTTCTCCTTCTTTCACCTTCTTCTACGTGATTGTTTCTTTCTAAATGCATTCCCAAGATCCTTAATATCTTCCGATTTTCCTTGAGGTTTGGTTTCCTTGGTATTAGTTAGAGGTAAAGGAGAACTGTTGTCTTTCTTTGACACTTTGAAGGTTATTTACTGCCTTCCTACCCTTAGAGTTAATTCACCCACATCAACGTCATTTATTGAGAAAAAAATGGCTAGGAACGGTCGTCCATTGACCATATGGATTTCCACATCTTCTCTAATATCAAATATATAGAAGTGTATGGGAATGGTAAATTTATCAATAAGTACTCGCACATCCTTAATAATCCACTTCGATTGATGAAATGTTGTATTGGTCATTTTTACTAACATCTTTATGGGTTGATATGTGTTTAATTGTTGGTACATTTAATCATTTACACTTAAAGATTAATAATACAATAAGATACTCACTTTAATTCATATATGATTTTAGGTACAATTTGGAAGCAAAGAAATTAAAGTGAATCGAAAGCACTACATTTGGGTCATTTTCTAAAGATTAATTGTCACTTGTCTTCATGGAGTAAGAAGAAGAAAATTAAAAGACAAGAAAGAAAAAAAAGGAAAACATAGAGAAGAAGAATCAAAAGTGCTTATTGGAAAAATGAAGAAAAAATCAATAGCAGTAAGAAGAAGAAAATGACACAGCTAAAGACAGCAAAATGCATGTAGCAGCTAGGAGTTGAAGGAAAAATGACATGCATGCAGGTGGATTAAAGCATGGCATAATGCTAGAGTTAAGCACCAACACTAGCGTTGCATATGCTTAATACATGACTTTAAAAGCTAGCATTGCATGCGTTTAATGCATGGCTTTAAACATTAACATTGAACGTGAAAGCTAGCGTTTAACACTATTTTTTTACGTGAACAGGAGCGTGGTCGAATCATCTTTAATTGTCACATCACTGCTACAGTAGTAATCTAGTTATTTTATTTTAACTAGCGTTATGATGCACTTGTCAATTTTGACACCAATGTCTGGGAGTATGGTGTTTAGTTTTTGTTTGTGATTTTAATTGATGTTTTGTAGATATTTGTTTGCAATTGATTTCTTTTCAGTTATTTAGTGATATTTTCATCTTTTGTTCCGTGTTTGTGATTAAATTTTTTTTCGATATGAATGGAAGTAATTTTTTCTTTAATTCATAACCTCAATCCTATGATAATGTTTGGACTGATCAAGCTAATTTTTGTTATAGATAAGATAATCAACCGAATTGCTTCCATGATAGTTTGCAGGAAACACAATAATTCCTATACAAACGAGAAGCTTCCTATCAAGACTTAGGTACATCTTTGGAAGAATTAGTTAATTTGTATATTGCTAAGACTTTGTAATTCTAGTAGGAAACAAGTTCTAGAATCTAGAACTTGACAAGCAAGGCGGATCAATTGATGAAAGCTATTAATTGCCTAGCATCACAAAGGAAAGAGACGTAACCATATCAAACTAAGGAGTACCTGATGGAAATCAATATGGAAACCTTACAGAGTGAAGAGGAGCTTGAGAATTTTAAGGTCAACCCTCAATGAATTGCTTATGTAGAAGAAGTGAAGGAGGGGCTTGAAGCACAAAAGACATATCTTTTAGCTCGGAGGTAAGTACTAAGTTCCATTTTATTGTTGATAATGACTCTTCACCTTTATCTAGCAGATTGGAGGAATTAAATGAGGAAGAAAAAGGTGAAGAGACATTTGAGATCTTTTTGGAATGTATAAACTCAGTCGAGATTGAGAAGTTGAGGATAAGGAAGATGCTAAATGGGGATGATGATCAACTAAGGCCTTATCCTGAACAACCTCGCATGGAAATGGCATTATGTAACACCCCACTCCCGCTGAACCCGAACTCGATATCGACAGTGATACCCGAGTCCGTGCCCCGCGAGGGTGAC
>JANIIA010472609.1:0-17432 GCA_027478495.1 Erythroxylum alaternifolium | reverse complement strand
ACGCCACCCTCGCGGGGCACGGACTCGGGTATCACGGTCGATATCGGGTTCGAGTTCGGCGGGAGTGGGGTGTTACACTATAAACAAGCCACATATTATAAGATGATAACAAGGACATAATTTATCAAATTAATGAATCCAATTTCAAGCAATAATGCCCTTTTTAATGATAAACTGTTAAAAATGTAAAGAATAAAAAAATCTTTGTATCATCTGCTAGCTCGAAAAGTTTGTCCTTGAGGAAATGGGAAACATCCATACTTAAGGTCACTACCAACACCTCATCATAGTTTCCTTAATTGGTTCCTCCGCTAGTTCTTCCTTAACCACCTCTATCCACTTTTCTTTTTCTTTTTAGATAGAGGTTTCTGACTCATCTTCTTCAATTGCCTTCTATTACTCCTCTACTTTCTCTTCTTAGATGGAGACTTCTTCTTCTTCTTCAGGAAGCTCTTCTTATAACGTCGCTCTAATTATGAAGCCAATCTTTGCCTTTTCTTCTCTCTCACATTCATGTCGCTTAACTTTCTTGTCAATGAGGAGTTTCATTAATTTATCTGTAATAATTGCTTCCTCTTCCTCTTCTTCTTTTGAGAGCTCATCTTCACTACTAAAAGTGATTGTCATTCCAAATTTATTAGGATTTATTCCATTAGGACTAGGCAAACCCCCTAGTTATTTGTTAGATTCACCATGTTCTGTATACGAGCCTCTGTTTCCTGATGCTTCATGTTTGAATCTTAAATAAACTCGATCATCATATTTTTCAGAACAGTAATTACCTCCTTGCCTTAATGAAACGTATCTTCATTCATGAAATCAATCAATTGTTGTCCCTTCTTGTTAGAAGCTTAAATTATGCTTATCATATGTGAGTAAAGAAAGCCTATCATCGAATTCACATTGACTAGCTACTCTCTCGGAAATACATTCCATTAGTCAATCTGTAATACTTTTTGTATCGTTGTTCTTCTTATACATATTCAACTGGAGCATAGTCATTCCATCCATATAACTAAGGGTTGATCACCTTTAAATTATACGTATTCTCATATGATGGGCCTTGAGGTTAGTTGTACATCTTTAGGTGATCGCATATATGCATCAGTTGAGCTTATGAAAAAATGTGAGGAAATGACTCCTTTAAATGTGGTGATGTTTCATATTGCCAATATATATCCTAGCTCTCATAATAATACTGTCTGCTCCATCCATCCATTGTGAGTTGTGACGATGAAGTTAAATATCAATTCCTAAAATAAACCACCACACACTATCAGTGTAGAGAAATTCAAAAGACAATTAAATGAATAGGCCAAAAATACAAAAAGATACAATAAAATAAAGTAAAATAAATACAAAAGCAAAAGCAAAATAAAACAAAATAAAAACAAAAACAAAATGAAATGAAAATGACTTAAGTAATAGCATTCAAGCTTTCCTAATATCAAAGTCCCCAATAACGACGCCAAAAACTTGATTGACCTATTTGGTAAGTTGGCCAATTCTGTAATAAATTACAAGTGCACATCATAACTGTAGCTAGTAACAACAAGTACGAGTCGATCCCACGAAGACTATGAATACTAGTACTTACCCTTCCCCTATTATCTAACTTAAGGATTGATTTTAGATTTTCAATGAAACGAAATTAAAACTAAAACTAATAAAATAAAATAAGAAACAATAATGAACATAGAGATGGTGAAATTCACTTAGAAAGCTATCGTTATCATAAATTAGTATCTAGGTTTGAATCCCCCTAAACCCTTAACAAATTGATCTTTAATCATGAAATTATTTTGTTAATGTATTGGACTAGGAAGACTGTTATTGTATGCTAATAGCTAACCTTAAGTCTACTAACAACTGATCCTAAAGTCTCTAACCAAATTACGCAGGTTAGGATTGCGTTACCGATTTATGAGTCCCTCTATTAGGTTTTACCCTAATCTGAAAGATTTATGTCATCCTATCTCTAAGGTTGCAATCAACTCCTTCTAATTATGTTAGATCTATTTACATTAGGATTTCTCAATCTTTATGTATGAAATTAGATTATGATCTAATATCTCAAGAAGAATCAAATCATGTCAAAGTATTAACAAAAGGTTTATCTAACCTAAATACTAACTGGATGTTTAGTTACACATTATCAAACACGAAATAAAACATACAATGAAAGAAAAACAAATTAAAAACAATGGAATCATAATTCTAAATCTATCTTATTATCTTTTATCAAATGTTCTTACAATGTAGAGACTTGATCTTGTATTCTGATGGATCTTTTGATGAACTCTTTGTGTTTCCCACTTCTTTGGACCCAATTTGCACCTAGAGAATGACTACATGTTTAGAAATTGCCTCCTAAATTCTCATCCTTTCTTATGCCCCTAAAATGTCACTTTTATATTGAATTCTAGGTTTTTGGGTTATGCACAGTCTCTTCCACGATGGTGCATCATACCGTGCATAATTAAAATCTATAGAGTATTACGAAAGTGCATAGTCGTACACTCCTTCCAGATTGTTGATTTTTTTATTTTACATTGCGTTTTCACCTAAATTCTTCTCCTTTAAATCCATGAAGGTAATTATCACCTATAAACTCACTTAAAGCATATTAAGTACCAAATATACAATAAAAGTATAAAATATCAAGCAAGAATCATTAAATATGGGGTAAAAATATGGTCAATTAACCATCTATCAAATACAAACATTCCTAATTAGTAGTTTGGTATCCTTCTAATGTAGAGGATAAGGATGTCTATTGGCTTGCAAATACATAAGGGACTGGACCTTCACTTTATTAAAACACATTGGGGAGTATAAATTTCATTTCAAATTGTCATGTTGATTAATGTTTCCGCTTATAGTTAGTTGCATTCCTTGTAATTTACAAGTCGTCATGTACTAGCACTCTCATTTTGATTGCCTTTCATAGCTTAATTTGATTATTCATACCTTTTTTTAAAAAAATCTTCTTGCAATTTGGATTGAATGATTATATTTATTGGATCTTGTGATGTAATATTCATGTTTTCCTCATACCCTTTTCAGAATAGCCTCTTCTCTATGTTTTTTACAACTTAAAAATGCTCTTAAACTCGCCTCCTTTCAATTTACCTCTAATAATGTCCTTTTATAGTGAAAACTAAGGTTTCAGGGATATATACTGTCACTTACACGATTGTGTAGGTGATTTTGTAGTTCCAAAATACCTAAAATCATGATTTTACATGGTCAAAGAGACTTATATGCCCACATGTAACTCCACATAAGAGGGAATTATGTTGTTAAAGCTTCATATGTTTATAGAGACCTACACAATCACCATATATGGTCATGTAAGTCCATAATTGTTTCAAATCTTTGTTCTATGCCACAATTTCGTCTAAATTCTTCTCTTTTTGGTTCATGAGATATGGATATATAAATATAGACAAATAATTTTCTATCAAACATCCCCACACTTAAGCTTTTTCTTTTCCTCAAGTAAATCACAATCTCAATCATCTATCTTACAAACATCCATCCCTTGTTTTTTTCTTAACCTATCAATTCGCACTCTAAATTATCATAATATATCAATCAAATTAACATATAATCATATTCAAGTCATTATATAACCAACCTTTATAAGTCCATATCAAGAGCAATCACATAGATAATCTTTATGAAATTGAAAACAAAAATTTTTACACCCTCACCAAGGATTCACTTAATGCACTCCAAGTGTTTAGGGTAAAAAGTGTAAGAACTCTCGTATCAAATTCTTAAGTATAAGCTTGCACTAAAATCATATCTCCACCACTTATAAATAAACTAGAAATAAAAATCAAAAGGTCTTGTTAAAAGGTTTTAATGGGGTTTAGGTAAGTTATAATAAGGATAATAAAAAGGGTGATAAAATTAAAAGAAATTTAGAAAAACAAAGTGACAAGAAACTTAGTTCTTTACAATGTAGGTCCTTCTCACTATAAGTCCATTGGTACCACAACTTTAACACTTTTTTTAATCATATATTATGCTCACAACATATATTTTTATTGTTTTTTTTCAAGCTTTCATCATGTACCAACAATTAAAGAAATATTGGACCTCTTCAAATTTCAAGTTTCAAGCAATTAATTAAATTTAAATAACCTTCAGGATTCAAAATAATAAAAAGGGTAAAAAAAGATAAGGTAAAGGCTAATAATGTGGTTATAATTAATAAGTCTCAAGATTGGTTACTCCTAAGGTATAAAGTATAATGGGGTAATTATTAAGAAAATAGGCTAAACAAAGGTTTAATTTGAATGCCTTTATCATTTCAATGCTTTTAATTTAACAAATGTGATCTCAATATGAATAATAAAAGTAAGTTCTAGAATTATCTAACTATGCATGGTAACATTTCTTTTTTCAAAAAAAAACTATGCATGATAACACATATGAAAGAATAAAAGAGCTTAAAATAATGACGTATTTGCTCTTAGGCACAAAAGCTCACAAAAAGGTCTTATATGTGTAAATAATATGTAATTTTTATTTAAATTAATTATTTAATGATCACCAAAAATATGGCTTAAAAAGGCAAGTTTATTCTAACTTTCATCTTTTTGTATACTAATTCAATTCAATAATCAATAATGATCTTAAGTATTTAGGATAGATTTTAACTAATTTGGGATATCAGTTAATAAGATTCAATAAAAAATATTATAATAAACTTAAGAAATCTATACATAAAATTGTACATTATCTCCAATGTACACAATATAAGCACATAAAAATAAAATAACAATAAAATAAAAAGTAAGAAAGGGTTTGAACTGGTATTGTCCTAAATAATAAGAATTATAGAATTCTAAATTTGTTGAACTGTCCGTCTGATATTACATACAATCATCCTTGTAAAAATATAACCAACAAGTGATAAATAAATATAATAATAATAATAATAAAGGACATGGAAATAACATGAAATGACATGAAATAAAGTCTTATGCTTACACAAAAATTGGAAACAAAATGAAATAAAATTGAAACCTATCATAATTCTTAGGTTGCCTCCCAATTAGTGCTTTGTTGACATTATTAGCTGAACGTACCCTTCATATTTACCATCAACCTGAGTCTATAATTAGTGGTTTGGTTCCACCCATTTCTCCTGTAGCCTATGAATAAGCCACATGTTATAAGATAATATTAAGCATATAATGTATCAAATTAATAAATCTAATTGACTTCATTGATGCCCTTTTTAATAACAAACAGTTAATAAAATAAGGAATAATAAAAACACTCTAAATCTTTAGTTGACTCAAATAATTTGTCTAGTAGGAAGCAAGAATCATCCATACTCAAGGTGATTAGCAATAATTTATCAATAGTTTCCTATATGGCTCCTCCTTTTGTTCTTCCTCAATCACCTTTATCCACTCTTCTACTTTCTCTTCCTACATAGAGGCTTCCTACTCTTCTTCTTTTTTAGTCATCTTTTGCCAATCTTTTACTTCCTTTTCTTAGACAGAGGCTTCCTCCTCTTCTTCCTCCTCTACTTACTCAATCATATATTTTTCTTTCTCTTTTAAAGTAACAGTTACCTCCTCATCTTCTTGAAATGCAACTTCATTTATGAACTAGTCCTTTGTCTATTCTTCACTCTGAGGCACTAATAAGATTAAATAATATGTTGCACTCAACTAAATTTATTCAGGTGAAGAAAATCTCTCTTTGAATTTACATTGGCTAGCTTCACTTTTGGCAAGGTATTTCATTATTATTTATGTAAGTTGTTCTTGTTGCTACTGTTGTTGTTGTTGTAAAGATTCAATTGAAGCATAATCATTTCAATCCATCAATATAAGGGTTACTTCACCTGAATTATAAGTATTCTCATATGGTGTATTCTAAGGTCGATTTTGCTTGCAATATGGTTAATCCCACATATAGTTTAGTGCCGGACATTTATGCATGATTGTAATGGTTACTCACACAAATATCATACAACACAACATAGATATTGGTTAAACTTTCGAATACACATCAGCGTACCTCTCATCCTAAATTTACAATGTTGCCATATATGATAGAATATAATAACTCCCATGAGAATATTGTCCTCTCCATCCTTCCATCGTGAGTTGTAGCTATAGCGATAAAGTTTAAATACTAACAATATGCTACAAATATAAAGTAAAAATAGAGAAGTTAAAAAATAAATAAATGAAGAAGTCAATATTAAAAATAAACAAATACAGATACAAATACAAAAAATAATAGTTAGATTAATAAAAGCTAAGCCTTCCTAATATTACAATCTCTAGAAACAATGCCGAAAACTTGATTTATGATTTCTATGCTTATGCACGGTGTACTTGTAGCTAACACTGACAAATATGGGTCGACCCCACGAAGGTTGTAAGTACTAGTATTAAGTCTTTTCCTATTATCTAACGACAAAATCACATTGTGAATTTAGTTAAGATTAAATGAAATAAATTAAACTAAGATTGACACAATAATGAACTCAAACAAAGAAAAATACTATGAAAAGTTAAATCAGGTAAATAATACCTAAGTGATGAATCCCCCTAAGAATTGTTAAATACTAAGCCTTTATCATGCAGTTAAATTATCGATTATTAGACCATGGACGTTTTTTATGTTAATATCTTTCTCAAGACTATTAACAATTGACCCTCGGTTGATTAACTAAAATCTCTTTATAGTTAAAACCCCTAAGATTACATTATTGATTTGTCAATTTCACTATTAGGTTTGACCATAATCTAGAGGATTTATGTCGACCTATCTTTAGTTTTGCATGCAACTCCTTCCAAATATGGTAGATCTATTCACACAACAGTATTTCTTAATCTCAATCATATAAAATCAAATAATGGATAATATTTGGGATATATTAGTTCAAGAATATAAAACATAATTGAATCACAATAAATCAATCAATAAAATTGCGTTGAATAACATATTAAATTATATTGTAATCATAACTTAGGATTCATCACACCTAGCCACTAAACAATTTAGTTCCTGCATATAGAAAATGCAACCAGTAACAAATATTCAGAAGAACAAATAAAATTCATATTCTAAATCTCCCTCTTGTTTATAATAAATCTTCTTACAATTTGGATTGAATGATTGTTTATATCAGATCTTGTGATGTAATCTTTGTATTTTCCTCATCCTTTGTTAATTCTCTATGTTTCTTATCACTCAAAAATGGTCCTAAACTCTCCTCCTTTCAATCTGCCTTTGATAATGTCCTTTATAGTAAAACACCTATATGTTTCTCACAACCATGTAGATGACCATATAGCTCTAAAACACCTAAAATCGTGACTTTACATAGTCACAAAGACTTATATTGGCATATACATGGTCGTGTAACTCCACATAGGCAGGAATTGTGTTGTTAAAGCTCCATACATTTATAAAGACTTACACACTCATTGTACATGGTCATGTAAGTCCACAATTGCTTCAAATCTTCATTCTATGTCACAATTTCATTCAAATTCTTCTACTTATAGTTTATGAAGACAATTATCACCTACAAAATCACTTTAAGTGAATTAAGAATTAAAAAAACTATCAAACTCTTAAATAACAAGCAAAACACATTATATATGAGTATATAAATATAGACAAATAATTGTCTATCAGTAGCCTAAAATTTAGCTATATGCCATCCCATCTTCATAGGAATTCCTTGTTTTCTTTCCTAAGTTACTTATTTCTTGTCTTAAGATTCTCTAGTTCGGCTCTTTAGTAATTATTCTCCATTTAATACAATTTTGTATAAAAAAAATTTTTGAAACTTTATAACCAACACAGGTATAAAATATATTTATGTTAGACCTATGTTGCTACCTATATAGAAAATCTTTAATTAAAATTCACGACCAATTTTAATTTAGAAGATAAATCAAATATGGATTCATTTTCTAAACCTATGCTCCAACTCCTTTCTCAAAAATCATGCAAAAAACTTCTCCAACTTAACTCTAAGTTTTCTAAATTCCTTCCTTATTCATTAATAAGCTAATAAAAGCCTAAAAATAAAATATAAACCACATTGAGTACTAAATATTGTAGAAATCATCCAAATATAATTAAAAAAACTCTTAAATTCCTACTAAGAATGTAGTCTATTTAGCACTTATCACATAAAATATCTCACTATCTCCCCTAGACTTGACTTTTTCTATTTTTACATAGGTTGCTGAAATTATAGCTAGGATTGTCTTTAAGTTGATTGGTTGCTCTAGGAGAAATGTTGATAATTTCATCACCCCAAGTTATATGTCTTTCTATAAGGATTGTTTTGCTTTTGGGAACTCCCCATGTAATCAACTTATTCTAATTGCACAACCATATGATTTCTAACTTGTTTTTCTATACTTTGATGTCCTCCTTTGATGGTGAGCTCAAGTTGTGAAGTTTTCTTGATATTACTTCCATTTGGGTTTTCAGAGCAATCATAGCATCTACATTGTAAATTTTATTATTTTTTTCATCCTTACTCTTCCTGACTACCATTGGAAATTATTTATCACCATATATTCATTCAATTTTAAGGCTATCTCTATAGTTTTGTTATTAAAAGTTCCATTAAATGTGTCGTCTATCATCTGCCTTGTAAAATTGACTCGACCATTATAGAAGTTTTGGACTTGTATCCATATAGGAAGACCATGATGTGAGAACTTCCTCAGTAGATCCTTATATATCTCATATGTTTCATATAGATATTTAGCAAGAAAATTCTCCTTAAAACTCTCCTATGTTGTCATTGATTATACAAATAACTCTTTTAACCATAGTTCATTTGATCCCTTAATGAGAATAGGAATGACATTATCTTGATGAAATTTTTAGTGGCCATTAATCTTTAAAGTATCATAAATCTCTAAGAAATCAACAATATGTGCATTAAAATCCTTATCTGGTAATTTATCAAGCTATAATTTTGTTGCAACATTTAGATAATATTGGGCTTAATCTCGAAATAATTAGTATTAATTTATTCCTTAAAATGCTAGATCACATCACAAAAGATGGTTTTGCTTACTCCATTATCTTCTTGTGCTCTCACTATATGATTTCTTTCATAGTTCATTCTCTTTAATTCCAATAAAGTGTCCTCTCATGTTGCAAGTCTTATTCAAGAAAACTAGAATTTTAACTTATTTTATACAAAAAGTATACGTCTAAAATCAAATTGAAATAAACACAAAGGAAAATTAAAAATTTACAAAGAAATATTAAGAAAAAGAAAGGAAATATAGACAATTAGAAATTAATTATTAAATCTTATAAAGAAACTAGTTGCTTTCCTAATAATAGCACTCGAAACTTGATTATGTTCTACTACTTAAGTTTTTCCTATTACAAATATGTTACTCATAACTAAGGCAAGTGCACCTATCCTTGGAAAATAATATAGTGGTAAGTAGTGGTTGATCCATTAAGGATGCATCGTGGATCTGGAAAACCTTTAAACTACTAACTAGTCTAAAAATAAATATAAAATTGGATTGTGATGGATATGTAAGGATGAAAAATATGGCTCACTGGGCCCGACCCATTGCCATTCTTATGGATACGATTAATAACACATAAAATAAAATCTAGTTAACAGAATAGTCAAAAGAATCAATAATAAATGGGTTTATCAAATGGAAGAAATTACAAACCAATGCTTAGATAAGTAGTTCCCCTAGCATAGACCTTGACTTCATATTTCAATTTGTTTAGAATGAATACATTATTTGGATCATCAAAATTCTAAACATTAAAATTGCACTCTCTTGATATACAACCATATACTATTTGATTAGTTAATATGTATGTTTATAAGCTAACCTTTCTATATGTATTAAAATTTGTTAATTCTTATGAAATGTTTCACCCTAACACCATATAGATCACGTATGTGTTTCTCTAACACCTCATTTAACCAATGCTATCTAATTTATGGTCCATTTACTAGCAAGCTCTCTTGAGGTGTCCACAAGTAAATTTGGGTTGGATTTAATTGCTAGCATAATTAACTTCCACATTAATATCAATAGAAATAGCTTGTAAAAAATATCATAACTCATAATGAAAATAAATAAATTCATATAATTAAAAAATAACAATTTCTCTATATACATATAGTAAAAATTTTAACCACTAATTATGTTCAAAACAATTAAAAAATTTTAAAACTTGAAGAAATTATAGTAAAAATAGTTCTAGATGAAAGTCTTAATGTTATCAATAATTTGATTCATTAAAATGAATTAAGATCTTAATTCTCCATTAAATAGTAACCAAATAATTGACCTTATGAAATCCTAACCTTTAGAGAGAAAAAGATGTGTAAGATGTGTAAAGTATCTAAAAGTCCCTCAAAATTAGGATTTTTGCATTTTAAATACAATTTAACTACTTAGAACATAGTCTAGGCAATGACCATGGCCTAAGCTATAAATCTGCCTACTGCTTTTAGAAGAGATACATAATTTTTAACACATCCATGTCTTAGACTAGAAATCTTATTTCTCTTATAGCTAGCATATGGTCTAATGTATAGTCGTGGCAAAGACTGTCTTGCTCTTGAAATTTGTTTTAATGCCACACAGTCTCTCCCTAACCCATATCTCTTCTTACACCCTATTTATATTGTACATGAACTAGCACATATGGACCAAACTATACTCCGACAAGAATTATTATTTTCTCTATATTTTCTTTTAAATAACCTCTAATTCTTAATAAAACTCTTTTTCAGGTCAAATATGTACAATTACCTAAAAATATATTAAAAACATGTAAAATAAGGTAATTTGACATGAAAATGAAGCAAAATACTTAAGAAAATATGTGCATATTTCATACACATCACTAACCTAGCTATATAACATATTTTCAAACCATTATGCCTAGAGAGTCATAGTGAAAACCATTAACATAGTAGTCAATAAGGCTTGGTGATAGGTCATCCTAAGGGTAACCTAATATTATGTTCGGTAAATATTCACCATATACGAGCATTGCATTAAATGTGCATAGTATGTCATCATTCAATTTATGTTGCTGTTATACCTTTTTTGATACATATTATCTCATTAATATTATAAAGATGACATATGACACTCCGTCTAGGTTTTGGAAAATAGCCCAAGCCTAACCTAACTTAAAGTTAATGGGCTTGGCTTAGACTAAGCTTAAGTCTTTTTTTTTAATTTTCAAGCTTTATGCTAGGCTTGAGCTTAAACTCTATGGCTTAATCTAATAGAAAGCCTTAACAATATATACAAAATAATATAAAGTTTAAACTTCTCTTATTTGGACACTTCTAATTCATCTTTTTCAATCTTCTTATCTTCTCTATCTGTTGCTTTTCAATACCTTTAAGTTCTTACTTAGATCTCTTCCAGTTCATTGGTCTCTTCAATATTCTTCAATCTTCATCTCTTAAATATTCCTTTTTCATTTACTGGTGTTGTGTTGTTTGGTTAAATTTTCTTAAGTTATATTTTTTTTGCTCTGATCGATGCCTGTTGCATTAGATTCTATATTTTTATGTTACTTTTATCCTCAAATTTTACTTCAAGTGATAAAACTTTTATAAGACTTCAACAACTTTGGTTTGACAACTTTTAACTCCTTAATTAATCCCTAGGATTCTTCTAGATTTTCCAATTTTGCTTTTAGGTTTGGGAATTTAATTCTTATTATGTAGGTCACTGGCATCAGGGATTCGAAAATGGATGAGACTAGAGAGAAGTTTTGGGTCAGATCGATGGGTTAGAATAAACTTTGATTAGGTTTAGTTGGACTTAAAGTAGTCTGAAGCTCAATTGAGTTCAAATTCAGGAAGTATGAGTCAAGCCTGATTGGCCTTCAATCTGAGCTCAGACTCCTCATTTGAGAGGTTATTGGTCTCTTCCAATAGCTTTTATATAAATAATAAGAAAAACCACTTGAATGCATACACCTACAAGGAAATAAGAACAATGCAACTTACTATTTTACATGCAAACTTTATGGTTCAATAAGCATACATGTTGACTTAATTACTAAAATGACCTTGCTAAAGATAACAAGCAACATCCTTTACATTTTACAAGTCTTAAAGGAAAGATTATTGGGAGATGGAAACTTTAAACACCTAATGCATATAATAATAACACTTGATATAAATTAAATACAGATATATTTTTCTTAATACTTTGCTATTTTACATTCAAATTACCTTGGTTTAATTGGTTTTATATCTTATTGTTAGGTAATTATGAAAGAGTTGTTTAAGGAATGAAATTGTCGACAGTTGGAGAATATTACAAGAAAAAATATGAATGAAACATAACTTTTGGCTAAACATAGCCTAACATATGACTGTGTGCTAGCCTATCTTTTTTTCAACAACTTAGAAATGAATAAAAAAAATATGATACATAAGCTAAAGGGACACTGTGCTGCAAAGAGAAAATTTCAAAGAGATACACAACCTAAAACACGATCGTGTTTCAGCTTGTGTACCTCTAAAAATTACAAAAGAATCATAGCCTAATACATAGACATTCTTATACCAAGTCCTTATCTAAAAACTTTATGGAAAGTTAGCAACCTAGGACATGAGAATGTTAAAACTTGTGTCCCTCTCTAGAAAATAAGGATGTAGATATATGTCCTAAGACATAAACATGTCCAAATCATATTCTTAACGGATAAATTGTTTAAGAATTAATGACAACCCTAGATTTGAAGTCTTTTTTCTTTTTCTTATATTCTTTAACTTTTATTAAGGTTAGTAATCATCCACCAAAGGATAGCTAAAGAGAACATCAAAAAATCATTTTCAATAAAAAGATTGAAAGGCATTTCAAAGAAGTGATTATCATTAGAGGAACAAGATTTTGTCAAAGGATACCTTAGCATGAGTTCTTCTTTCCTTTCAATTATTGTTTTTGTTATTTCAAGGATGCTTTTAGGTTAATAACTTTTGTGTCTTAAATGGATGGAACCTTAATGGGATTTTTTATGTTTTAGTTAGTACTTTGAATAAAGGTGTATTTTTTTAGATTTATATGTGCTAATCTTAATGTTGATCATATATAAATGATAATTTAAATATAACTTGAATCTATATATAGACATTGTCAAAAAAAAACTGTGTAAGTTGACTTAGGCTCTTATATTAAACATTTAATGAAGATTTAGATATAGACCTATATGACATTTCTAATATTAGGGTAACCTTTTATAAGTCAAAGAACATAATGCATTCTAAGAGTAGTTAATTAGATAGATTTATCGATTCATCAATCAAGGGATTTATGGTTATACATCAATAGATGATAGTTTATTACCTTAGGAAATTTCACTTGTCTAAACAATAGAAGTCATATAATTAAATTAAGGATGCAAGATGAAGTTAAGGGGAAACTTTGATCTATATATTTATCATGTTGATATCTTCTTTGATTATTATGCAAGTATTTTTAAGATAATCCAAAGTAGTTAGTATTTTAGTGTTCTTTTATTTCTATCAAACAAAATTCCAAGTTGTTATTGGTTATATAATACAAGAATATTATACTTATTATTTGTTCCATTCCTCATGAGATTGAAGGCTATTACCACTTTACTGTTACATAATGATAAGTCCACTAGTTTTAATGTTTTATTAAAATTGTAGGGTTATGTATATATAACTATTATTAGCACTAAGATATCTTTGAAAGGATTTTACTTCTGAGTTTTGAACTTGGTGGACTTGGCTTATAGGTTGAATTCCTAATTTAGGAGTTTAGTTTGATTTTTATGGAGGTGTCTAATTCTATGAATTTTGGGTTTAGATTTTTTTAGTTTTATTAAACTAATAAATAAGGTTTAACATATTTCTTTTTATTTTAAAGTTTACCTCCTTATTTAACACTTTCCAAATCCATTCTAATTTTTACCTTAGGTTCAATTTGTCATTCCTATGCATATGTTCATATAACATTCCAAATAAAAATTAACACTTACCAATTTAGGTTTGAGGAAGAATTATTAATCTTTTATTGTTCAATCCAATCTTCCAATTATCCATACTCTCTGATTGTTTAGCTTTTCTTCTTGATTCTTCTTAATATTGCTTATCTTGATTAAACAATTTAACTCACATAAAAAGTTGTTATACAATCACATCATACAATGATGACGACGACAACATTCCAGTCGAAGTCTCGTTGATATGTAGGTTTGGGGAGATCCAAAAATGCACAGCCTTATCCTTAACTAGTAGAGAGATTATTTCTAATAAACCCACATGAAAATAAAAAAAAGATACATATTAAATAATAAAGTAATAATAATTAAAAAATAAAAATAAAAGTAGACATAAAGATAATGATAACAATAAAATAAATACAAACATACAAATAATAAATAATGCAATAATACAATAAATACATAAAAGATAAAGATTAAAAATAAAAGATAAAAGAATTAAATAAATACACAAACAAGAAAAAAGATAAGTAAATAAATAAAACAAACAAGCCATTACAAGAAAATGTCTAGGCTAAGTAAATAAATGCTTAGGCTAAATAAGAATTCAAACATTACAATAAAGGTTATATGAGCTGATGTAGTTTGCTTATTTAGTGAGTTAAAAAAATGACATTGCATTACACATAATAAATGGCATAATTGTTGGCCGACTCGACGTGCACAAATTAGAAAAGGCAAGGTTACAACAACTCCATTTAATAAGAAAAACTATAACTATTTATAGTTAATTTTGCATTATTTGTTATGTTAATTTTTCTTATAACTCTTTATTTTGGTTTAAAGGCATTTCTCATTTTATTTAGATAATTTCACCACAAAAATCATTCATCATTTTGTTTGGAGTAAACAACTTCAAGTTGAAGTTAACGAAAATTAATTAAAGTTAATTGATCATATCAGATATGGTTAGTTTAGTTTGAATAACTAAAAAGGTTATTAAAACATCATAAGAAAGCACAAACCCTTATCTAAAATCTAGGAAAAAAGACCTAAATGCAAACCAACAACATAAAATCTAAGAACCTAAAGATATAAGGTGTGTTTGGATCTGCAGTGTGGTGGGGATAAGTACTTATCCACCGCAGTTTTCAAACACAGTCACGTGTTTGGATCTACGGGCGACAACCAAAGGTTAGAGAAAACTGCGGTACCACCGCAGAAATTGATAAGCAGAAAGTGGGTTACAGTGGAAAACTGCTTATGCGGTGGAAAATTTTTTTCCATTAATAACCTTATTATAATTACTAATTTACGTTATACCCATCAGCTTAATTCAATGCTCCTATCAAGGCCGACTCCTGCCAAAGCCGACTCCTGTGTTTCCTGGACTCCTTCTCATCCAGGTAAACTCTTCTCTCCTTCTTCCTTAAATCTCCATCCATCTTCCTTAATAAAACTGGCAGAATGATCTTGGACAGGCCAGACAGAGACAAAGCCTCGTCAGGTTTCCCAGGATGTTGTGAAGTTTCTATACGCCACTTTTTGTCCTTCTTTGTCATCGGTGTTCTCAACCACAAGGTGAGAAATATAAATACCCAAACTCTGCAACTTTTTTCGTTATCTGCACGATATTGATATAGAGCAAGAAGATAGCCTGACACCGAATGAACCACACAAATAAAGCAATTGTTCTTGAAAAAACCCATAAAAGGCATTTATAGCTTTTTGTTCTTGAAATTCGAACATATTTGTGTTCATATTGAGAAGAAGACAAAAACCCATAAAAGCACAAATGAATAAGAAAAAGAAAAAAGTTGAAATAGTGTGCCTATTATATGATAGCTACTTATAAATATATGTATTTTTGCTTGTGGTTCATTTGATCAACTTCTAAAATGAGTAGAGGAAAATTTAGAAATTGTGGCTGGGAAAAGGTTTGGTAATCTTTGCATCAGAACTTCCCAGTCCTCATCTGTACGCATATTGCAATTTTTGAAGACTTTTATTATACTTTTTTTCTTTTATTTCAGAAACTTTTATATTTTAATTTGGTATGGAGTTTTGTAACAATTACTTATTATAATAGCTTTTATATTGCTTTATGATAGTTGCATCACACCAATTATTATCATTCTAATTTTTTTTTACTTGTTATTTATAGATGGCGAGTCAAAAGAATCTTACACATCTAGAAAAGGCTCAATGGGATAGTCGTCTAACAAAAATTTTCATAGATGCATGTAAAGTTCAAGTAGAAACGGGTAATCGCCCTACTTCACACTTCAATAGGATTGGGTGGGCCAATCTGGTTACCAATTTTAATGCAGCAACAAACAAGATTTATGACAAAACTCAACTGAAAAATAAATGGGATGAACTCAAGAAGAATTGGAAGTTATGGAAGGAACTTAAGGGAAAAGAAACAGGTCTTGGCTGGGATCCTGAAAAACAGACAATTGCTGCATCTCCTGAATGGTGAGAGGAAAGGCTGAAGGTATATTATACAATAGATAATATATTTATTTATTACTATAACTATAATATTAAATTTACCAATTTATAATAACATACTAAATTTTGCAGGCAATACCCCAAGCAGCAAAATTTCGCAACCGAGGCTTGGAATTTGAAGATGATTTAGACATATTATTTATGGATGTGGTTGCCATAGGTGATGCCACATGGTCATCGTCTATTGGGGTGTTACCATCACAAAATTCTCAGGAGCCAATCAATTTAAGTGAAGACAACAATGACCTGGAAGAGCTAGATTTGGATGATCCTGCTTTGCAAGATAACTAACAAAGGAATAAGAAAATATCTACATCCCAATTTCAAGTTATAAGAGAGGGTAAACAAAAAGTTTCTAATAGTAAACAAGTATCTTATTCAATAGATTCTCTCGTGGAGAACTTGAAGAGTAGAAATGAAGAAAGAAAAACATCTAGAATGGTGAAAATAGATCCTCCAAGTTGTAGTTGGGCAGAAGTGGTTGCACAATTAAATGCCTTAACGGAAATTGAACGAGGCAGTGATTTATATTATTTTGCACTTGAGCTTTTTGAAGACAAAACTAAGCGAGAGTGCTTTGGAGCATTGCCGGATGCTGCTATTAAAGTTGGTTGGCTTCAAAGGCAACAATTAAAGAAATCGAGTGGCTCTTTTATGTCTATGATGTCTAATTTGGGGCCATGATGTTTTTAGGTGGTTCTTTGTTATTGGAATTGGTACTTTGAAGACATAGATAGCATTAGAACTTTTAATTTTATATTAGACTTCTTACTTATTATTAGATTTCTTATTTTCTTATTTCAGACTTATGACTTATTTAATATTATCAAACTTTTTTTTATATTTTTGTCATTTTTCCTTGGTGTGTATGACTTATGGATATTATCATAATATGTAGTATTCATCGTTGC
>JANIIA010472608.1:0-36161 GCA_027478495.1 Erythroxylum alaternifolium | reverse complement strand
ATAATAATAATAATAATAATAATAATAATAATAATAATAATAATAATAGTGGATACCCAAACGGACAACTTGAAAATTAAGAATTCAGATCAAAGCTGCTCTGATATCATATTAGAAATTTAATATAGATAAAGTGGAGAAACTATTAACAAGAATTAAGCTTGAATTCAACCATTACCAAAATGACTAGAATTAGCCATTTGGATAATTTGACCCCTATTATTTATTAACCCTTTAATATTTTCATTTTTAATATAAAATATAAAAGGCAAAATAAGGAAAAGAACAAAAAGAAAATAGAACGTACAAGCTGCAGTACCAACAGAGAGAATAAGAAAGAAAAATGAACAACTGAGACAAAGGGAGACAACTCTTGTGTTGGACGAGAGGGAGGAGCTCAGAAAATGGCTAGAAAAAAGGAATAGGTAAGAGACAAAAAGGAACAACCATGAAAAATGACGAGGGGGGACAAAGAAGAGAGAGAGGCTCTAACATCTCTCTAAAATCCTTCCTATCGTTCCTTTAATGCTTTTTGCCTACTATCTGTTTGTTAAAAGTCCTCTTCGTGGAAGTGCAATCAATTCTACTGAAATTTTACTGTTCATCTACTATATTGATACTACTAAGTTCAACATTTCCACACCACTCTGGTGATTAATGGCAGCTGGCAATTCTACAGAGTCTACCCGACATGCTGCTAAGAAAGTCAGACTAAGGGAAAGGGAAGAGGACCCCCTCCTTCTGCATCATTGATCCTAAGCAAGCCTCTCAGCTACAACGTGGTGGTTTCTAATCAGGCAGACTAGAGCTGACGAATTAGACTGGCTCGTAGAGGAAGCAATTGAAATTTCTGAAGGGGATATCTCCATTGTCCAAGGCACTTACAGACTGGGCATCACCCTATCTAAAACATTCAAAAGGAAACTCGATCAAGCTTGGGCTAACACAGTCATCATTAAATTACTTGGTCGCAAAATTGGATTCAATCTGCTCAAATCTAGAATCTCTTCCCTATAGAAACCTAAAGGCCCCCTGAAATTGATGGACCTTGAGAATGACTTTTACCTGGTTAAATTAGTGGAAGAGGAGGACTATCTTCGTACACTCACGCAGGGATCGTGGGTCATCGCTGGCCATGCACTCTCAGTGCAACCTTGGTCACCTGACTTCTGACCATCTTCAGGGCAAGCCTCGCATGTGGTAATTTGGATCAGATTTCTTGAATTATCGGTAGCCAGGTACCATCCGTCCATCCTGACGACACTAGGTAATTTGATTGGCAAAACAATTAAAATCGATCAAACCACTCAGAATACTCACCGTGGTAAGTTTGCTAGGGTTGCGGTGGAGATTGATCTCCACGCTCTGCTCCGATTTGCAATGGAACTTGACGGAGAACTCATAAAGGTGGCTTACGAGGGTCTCCCTCAGATATGTTTTTCTTGTGGTCTCGTCGGTCATGGAAGCTCTTCCTGTCCGGCGAAGGCTACTGACACTCCCAACCTCGCACCACCAACCGAGGGACCCCCTCTATCAACCCACCCCCTACTAACCACCCCTGCGTCACCCTCTGTGGACACTCCAACCCCCGATCCCCTCACCGACCTCATCGCATCTTCCTTCGGGTAACCCAACCAACTCGAACTTGGGCCGTAGATGCAAGTTCAGCGGCGTGCGCGTCGATCTCCTCCTGCTCCTTCCACGCTCCGACAGCATACGTCTTCAACTGCCCCTCATTTGGATATCCAAGGATCGCGGTTTGCGGCCCATCCTAGGATCGAGCCGTTGGAGTTTACAACGGCTCTCTCTCCAGCTCCCGAGGTGCCTCCCCACCACGCACACCAGCGGCAGTATATGAAGCCCCAAATGAAACCGAGGCTACAGTACAACGTGTCGTCCAAAGGCAAAAGGGCGTCGTTTAAAGGGCCACAAGCGTTGCCTCACCCAGGACCCAAAACGTTGCTGTCCCGCTCCCTTCACTCTCCCTTGGGCTAGACGCTAGGCCCCTCCTCTAAGGTCCCAGCCTATGTGATCTCCTCTGGTCCCTCCTCCCAAGCCCCAGACCACGTGCTCTCCTTTGGCCCATTACAGCAACAATGCCTTAGCCAATCAGCCCCTCCCCAGACCCAAGCTAGCCCATCCACCCCTAACCCGCCTCCCACGACCAGTCCCGCCCCACTACACAGTCCAGGCCTGAATCATGTGGCCCTCTCGATCCCCACACATGCTGACATTATTATACAGGATAACTCAATCTCGCTACCATTACCAAAGGCATTAGGTTGTCAGGACATGGAGACAGACCACACTATTGATGATCAGCCTGCAGCCCCGGCCTTGCCCGATCAACCACCCATTGTACACCCCGTCGTAACCTCCAAACCCAAGCTCTGAGTCCCCTCTAGCTTGCAATATTATCGAGGCTTCCGATATGCCCATGGGAGATATTTGCCCGGATCATTTAATTACCCCGAATCGAAAGTTGCCCGGTAGGGCCGACACCTCTCTTATTGCCTAGCTCCCATCCCTTACCCGTTTTTATGTCCATATTAATATGGAACTATCAAGGGGCTAGAGGACGGACCTTCAAGCCTATCATCAAAAACTATTGTCGCCTTTATAAACCAATTTTGGTCGAACCCCGTATCAGTGGAGCCCGTGCGTTGAAAGTTATTCAGAATTTAAGATTTAGCCACTTGTACCGAGTGGAAACGGAGTTTCAGGAGGTATTTAACTTCTGTGGAAATATGATATTGTAGTTCAAATCTTGCTTGCTCACTGCCAATTTGTCCATGCTAATATTTAATGGGATCTCCTCTCTTTTGATTTCACAGCTATTTATGCCAGCCCGACTTACTTGCTACAACATTGTCTCTGGCATTACCTGAGACATATAGTGAGTTTCACGACAAAACCTTGGTTATTGGGAGGCAGTTTCAATGCCAAGCTTGAGCTAGGTGATAAAAGGGTTGGCTCCCGAACTCAACCTAGTGTCAATACTTATTTTCGAGATTGTGTGCATAGCTGTAGTCTACATAACCTGGGTTTTTTGAGGCCTCGATTCACCTGGAAGCAAGGATAACTTCTTGCTCTGACAATTGGTTTCAGTTCCCTACTACTGTCACCCATTTATCCTTCTTGAAATCCGATCATCGGCCTATTCTTATTACTCTGCACGCGAGCCCTCCTTCTCCTCCGATGGTCAAGCCTTTTCGCTTTCAGTCTGCCTGGCTTACACATGATAACTTCCGTCAATTTGTTGCTACAAATTGGCCAGTCACCAGTCAGGATTTCATTGTGAATCTCAGTAGTTTCGAGGATCGCTTATAGAATTGGAATGCTATCATGTTTGGCAATATTTTCCACCGGAAGAACCATCTTTTAGCCAGACTTGAAGGCATCCAAAAGAGTATTGAGTACACTGACTCGACGTCGCTCAGAGACCTGGAGGAACACCTCAGAACTGAGCTGGAACAGGTCTTGTACCAAGAAGAACTTTACTAGCTCCAGCGGTCCAGATGCCAATGGGCTCTTCAAGGTGACCGAAACACTAAGTTCTTTTATGCCATTACTCGAGCCCGGCACCGACAAGCACAGCTTACTTCCTTGAAAGATGAAACGGGTGTAGTGGCTTTAAATCCTGACAGCATCCATGGTGTCGCTCAGCATTCTTTCTAGACTTTATATCGCACCGACATTCAGCTCCAAATACCTCGTCTGCAGCATGGCCATTTTTCCCCTACCTCTCCAAGTTTCCGATGAGTTAAGCAGTCCCCTGTAACCCGACAAAATCAAACAAGCATTTTTCAGCATGGCTCTTAACAAGGCGCCTAGGTTTGATGGGTTTATAGCTCTTTTCTACTAGTCGCAATGGGATGTGGTTGGCCCCTCCTTAACATCTTTTTTGAACGTATCTTTCGCCATGAGCTCTGGGATTTGGATCGTAGTCGTACTATCTTGGTCTTTATACCTAAGATCCCCTTGCCCTCTTCGATCACTCAATTTTGGCCCATTGCTTTATGTTCGGTGCTCTACAAGGCCATAACCAAGATCATTGTGCATAGACTCAAACCTTACCTCAATGATCTGGTAGCCCCGACTAAGTGCAGTTTCACGCCTGGACGATTGGTCACTGATAATATTATCATCACTCAAGAAGTGATCCACACAATGAAACGCAAGACTGGGTAGACATGTTTTATATCTCTTAAGGTGGATCTAGAGAAGGAGTATGATCGACTATCATGGGACTTCATCCAGGATACTCTCTTTGACGTAGGATTGCCCGTTACCCTGATCAATCGGATCATGAAGTGCATTACCAGTGTGTCATTTCAGGTCAACTGGAATGAGCATCTGAGCACCGCCTTTCGACCGTCCAGGGGCATTCGCCAGGGTGACCCTATCTCTCCTTATCTGTTTGTCCTATGTATGGAACGCTTAGGGCACAGGATCACTCAGGTGGTGACCTACAGCCGCTGGCATTCTATTAGGCTTAGCAAAAACGGGTTGCAGCTTTCGCACTTGTTTTTTGCCGACGACCTTATTCTTTTTTTGGAAACCTCCTCCCAACAGGTGGTCGCAATTCGTGAGATCTTACAAGACTTCTGTGCCGCGTCAGGGCAACGTGTCACCCTTGACAAATCTCGGTGTTTTTTCCCACAATGTCCCTCCTTCGACGGCCCACAGCTTAAGCCAAGCACTCGGTGTTTGACAGATGTCTGACCTCAGTCGCTACTTCAGTGTTCCTCTTCTTCATGAGCGAGTTAGCAAATGGACTTATCAACACATCCTCGACAGAGTTCAACAATGCTTGTCAGGATGGACGGCTAACCTTCTATCTCTCACTGGCCGCACCACTTTGGTTCATTCAGTCATAGCTACACTCCCTAGTTATACCATACAGATGGTCCGTTTATCCCGCAAGCTTTACAATGAGCTTGAAAAACTAATGCGCCAGTTTATTTGGAGCTCTTCCAATGGAGACAAACGGATTCCCCTTTTCAGGTGGGAGGATGTTTGCCAACCCAAAGCTACGGGCGGAATGGGAATTCAGCGTATCCGTGCCACCAACGATGCCTTGCTAGTGAAATTAGGCTGGACTCTGATTGCCAATCCTACTGCATTATGGGTCCAAGTCCTCACAGTGAAATACAAATTTAACGTCTACAATCCCCCCACCTCCTTTGAGGCCATTGGCGGGTCCATGATATGGCGGAGCGTTAAGGCCACTTGGCATCTCGTTATTCAGGGTATGCAGTGAAGCGTCAGGGATGGCGCTTGGACCAAAGGACCGGTTACTCACGAACTAGGAAAGAGTGCAATGGCATTTCACTCTGGACGGCGATTGTGCACATTGCTAGCAGGAGGAAACTTCGTTGCATGTTATGCGTGACTGTGCTAAAGCCCGACAAGTGTGGAACAACTTCTCTCCTCATATTATGTTGCATGCCTTTTACACTATGTCCTTGAGGGAGTGGCTCACTCACAATCTCCAATCTCACCGATATACAATGTGGCATTACTGGTCCATCCTATTTGGCATTACTTGCTGGTTCCTCTGGAAATGGAGGAATCTGTCCCTCTTCGATGATCAGTTTTCTTGGCCATCCTCTCCCATTTTTCCTATTTTGTCTTATGCAGGTATTCTACACCAGTCAGCAGCTTGGCACGATCGAGCCCGAATTGCAGGTCCTCGCACTCGGCTAAAGCGATTCATCGGGTGGAATAAAACTCCCACGGGTAGGATCCGATTAAACAAAGATGGTGCGTGCCAACGAGCTTCGGCCATAGCCACCGTAGATGGACTTCTCCGAGATAGTAACGGTAACTAAAAAGGCAGATTTACTCAACACCTTGGCTGGTGCACTCCATTCACTGAGGAACTCTGGGGTTTCTACACTAGGTTGACCTTTGTGTGGAATCTGGGGTACCGCCAGATCGAGCTTGAAGTGGATTCCACAGCAGTGATCGATGTTCTCTCTTCCTCAGTTCACCAGACCATATCTCTCAACTCTCTAGTTCGAGGCATCAATGAACTATTCAATAGGAACTGGATTATTATTCATCGACACATCTATCGAGAGAGCAATAGATGCACCGACTAGCTTGGCAATTATGCGGGTCATTTTGATGTCGGAGTCACTTATTTTGCCACACCTTCTATAGGGTGCCACATGATCTTTTTAGAGGATTTATCGAGAACTTGTCTTTCCCGGCATGCTGTGTAATTTTGGCTCTTTTCCCTTAAAAAAATGACGAGGGGGCACACGCAACAAGCAAGGAGAATGAACATACATAAACACCTCACATAACATAACTTTCTCTTTCTCTCTACAACAAAAGGAAACGACATTGCCGCTCTGTCATTCACCGTGAAAAGCCTACACTATCAGTGTAATAATTTGATCTTTTATGTTCTTTCGGACAGAGATTCCAGGCTGTTCATGGCCGAAGTTAGTCTCTTTTCTTGTAGTTATCTCAACATTTACCATTACAAGTTTCTGTACTCGTTACTATCTTTGGTGTCGTTATCATCGGTGAGGACTTCTCACAGGTTCGGAACATTCGGGTTCATCATTCATCACTTCGACTCTGGTCTAGTTAAGGGAATTCTGGCCTTCTCTGAGTTGCGAGCAAAGGGTTGTCAGTAATTCTCTGCTATGGCCTACCATGACCGTGTGATTCATGATTGGAGACTTGCCACCACCATCCGAGTTCATGGTTTTTGGTTATAGTAGACACCGAAAGTAACCTCTTCTAGTTACCTTGTGATTGTAGTGGTTGCGTATATAGCTTCAAAACTGCTTCTAGAAGCGACTAGAGCTTAATATTTATATCTTTAATACGCCATCACCAAGCCAGAATATGCTAGAGTGAGTGGTAAAACAAGTATACGAACCCATTCCTTGTAGGTCAATGAAATTAATGACAATTCTGGCTAAGGATAACACAAGAACGTATCTCTTGATCAGAGGTCAATGAAATCAATCTTAGTGATGACTAAAATTATCCAAGATTATAAAAGGATCTATACCCAAAATACAAATGAATAAAAAGTCAATACTTTAATTCATGTCTTAACAATATACAAACAATATCAAGATATCATAGCCCTGAATTATGATCTATATTTTATGATTTACTTTCTTTGGCTTTTACATCAATGATGGATTCTAAAAATGGGATTCATTCAAGTAGCAATGATATTCTCACGAAACTAACATCCCGCATGACATAAACATTCCACTCTGGTTCATATTAGAAGATGTGCTTTACTGTCATCAAGTTGGATTGCACAAACTATGCTTTTTGGATAATTTTTCAAAAAAAAAAACTATGCTTTTTGGTCCCAGGTTATTGAAAACAGGGGTGATAGTTAAGCTTAAGTTCGACTCATCCCGATCTAATCCAACTTAAAGTCAATAGGATTGGCTCAATTTTTTTATTTTTTATTTTAAAAAAATTAGGTTGAACTAAGCTTTGAGCCATTGATTGACGCGTCATAATGCTAGTCAAAATAAAATAATTAGACTACTACTGTAACAGTTGTAAGTCTAGGTCGATCTCACAAGGAGTGTTCGGTTAGCTTATGAAATGAAATTAATTAATGTTTATAAATTTTTGGGGGGGTTTATTTAATAAGAAAATAAAATAAAATAAACCTAGTGAAAAAATTAAAGAAAACATTCGAAAATGATAAAATTGGAGAATTTGGTAAGATCCGATTCTTTGGTTCAATCTCGACCTATACCCTAATTGAACATAATTAGTTGATTTGTTGTTCTTTTATCTCTCTTAGCAATTATTAGTCGTAGATTAACAACAAGTTTTGTTAATCTCAATTTTGTCTTAGATTATAGTTAATCACAAAGCGTTCGTTAATTAACCCTATCTATCGGGAAACCTAGAATAAGCTCTCTAAGTTGATCCAGAAAATTGCCTTACGAATCAGAAGAACATACTGATCTAGGCAATAATTACACAAGCTCGGATTATTTAACCTATGTTATGTTATCTCTAATGATTCAGAACTGTTAGTCACTACACATGAATCATGAATACAATGATTACGTGTTGCATTCGATTCTAGCAATGAGTTTTCATGAAAAACAATTCAATAGAGCATTAAAATCATCATCATTCAAATACCTAATCAATCTATACAAGATAACATAATCAATTTCTAATAAGAGAAAGAAACAACAAAATAATAAAAATACTTTACTTGAGTCGTCGGTATCGATAAGTCCAAACCGATGTCAGAAACTTAATCTTTCATAGATCTCTCCAAAAAAATAGCTCAGCCTACTCAAATAATGCTACTGAAGCCCCCTTTAGTCCTTCACTCATTGCCACAAGTTTCTTCTATCTCTACTCCTATTCATTGATTTGACAAATAAACATTTGTCCACCTACATTATTCATGCAACTCCTCTTCTCACGCTACTGCTCTTCTTTGTTTCTACCCCACCTCCACTATAGCTCGATGTGACAAATTAATGTTGGTGGCCATGCCACTGTTCATGCCACTCTTCTCTTCTCTTTGGCCATGCAAATGTCGTTTGCGTAAAACACAGACTACGTTTTGATGCTTAGTGTTATTGTTTTGCTCATAGCTTTCTCCTCATGCGCTACCGTTTTCTTCTTCAACTCCTATTGATTTTTCCTTCATTTTTCTAGCAAGCAATTTTAATTCTTCTTCTTATCTTTTAATTTTCTTCTTCTTGATCTATGAAGACAAATGAAAATTAATCTTCGAAAAATGACCCAAATGTAGTGCTTTCGACTCACTTTAATTCCTTCACTTCCAAAATGTACCTAAAATCAAATATGAATGAAAGTGAGCATCTTAAGTACTTTTGTATTATTAATCGCTAAGTGTAAATGATTAAATATATCTACAATTAAGCACATATCAATTTTCCCCACACTTAGCTTTTGGACGTCCTTAGACAAAACATCCAAATTAAGCTCAAATACTTGAAACATTTACTCATTTCCCATATGTTCCAAGAATACATAATCATAAACAAAGATTAATGACTTTCAAAAATCATAGAAAGAATTAAACATTCAATGATTCTACTTATGATCAATCAATAAGCATCATCTTTGGAAACTGAGTAATCTAATGGTAGCCTCAGAAAATGTGTTTAAGTAAAATATATCTATAGATACACTCAATACCATTCATGATCATGCAATCCATAACTTTGCATATCATTTCATTTCTCCACCACTATTGTTCACATGCAAAATCATGAATCAAAAGACTTTTTAGGGTTGTAATGTGGGCAAAGGTAAGATGAGATGTATTTAGGTCAGGTAGCATGAACGCCATTAAGCTAGTGAAACAAAGCAATACTCATAAAAAATTGGGTACCGTCAGCTATGACGAATGCAACATTTATATTTCACAACTCATTTCAGCTCTCACAGACAAACCACATGAAGTATATACTAATCTGAAGGAATCCTTATACAATTTATGCCAACAATACATTGAAATCACAATAGTGAACCTTCCAAGCCAACATCTACCTCATATCCAATATACTCAAATAACCTATTCATCACAATTTTAGGAGAGTACATTAATCATAAACAACTTTTCAACAAATATGCACTTGCTCCCAGATAAATTTATTTAAACAATTTTGCTCTCTTCTTTCTTTCTTTTTTATTTTCTTTTCTTTTCTCTTTTCTTTCTTTCTTTTTTATTTTCTTTTATTTTCTCTTTTCTTTCTTTTTTTAACATTAAAAGAAACTACATTAAAATGAGAATTTCAATGATAAGATATAAAATAACATTCCAATCATTATAGCCAATCCACATATATGTACACCCCTATACTTACACTTTCGTACATCCATAAACTCACCTATCACAAATACTTCACTAGCTTTATAGCTTAGGCAGGACATTTAGTGAAGTAAAAAGCATGTAATGTGATTGATACAAAAAGAAAGGTATAAAGCTCAAAGGGATTTATCAAGGGAAAAATCATGTCAATAGGATAGGTTATTTGGCTAATGTAGTTTATGAAAAACAAAGAATGCTTAATCATATCCATGTTAATGCATGTGATAAAAATGTGGTTTCGAATAGAAATTCAACTCAAAATCAACATGTACATGTCATGAAGGTCACACATTATTAAAAGATAATGAGATTGATATGGATGTTTCAGTTTAATAAGGCTCAAAATCTTATCGACTTTGTCTACCTCTAGTCACTATTCTTCTAAAGATAATACACATCAACCAATCACAAAAGCAAAAGTTTATGCCAAAGTTGCTATGAAATTCTCTAGTTAATTCATTCTCTATTCATGATTAAATAATCCTCGAAGCAATAGAAAACGAGAAAATGTTTCTCTATTTGTTTTATTCTTTCTCTCATTTTGATTGAAAACTTAAAAACAAGAAAAAATAAACCAACAATGACACACATATGTATAAAAAAATGTGAAAATTTATTCCCTTGGGTTGCCTCCCAAGAAGTACCTTTGTTTAGGGTTACTGGCTTGACTCTATACTTTTCTCACGTGACAAAATTGTGATCTTCTAGTGGCATATGCGGTTCCTCCACTTAAGGATCTTTAGGATAGGGTCTTGGCTGATATTCGCTTCCATTTAGCTTCTTCCCTATCCTTAGACTTTCAATCTCGACTGAGTCCATGCACTCGGGAAATATTTCGAACATCTCTTCACCTTTTTCTTCCTTGTTTAGTTCCTTCAATCTGCCATGCAAAGGTGAAGAGTTATTTTAAAAAATAATCATGGACTCAGTATTTACTTCTGAGCAAAATGATATATCCTTTTCAGCTTTGAGCTCCTTGTCAAATTCTTCTTCTTCAAAAGCAATTGCTTGAGTACTACACTTAAGATTATCAAGCTCCTCTTCACTCTGTAAGGTTTTCGCACTAATATCCATCGAGTTCTCCTCAGGTTGATATGGTTGCTTCTCTTTTCTTTGTGATGCTAGGCAATTGATAGCTTCCATCAATTAATCTGCCTCGCTTGTTAAGTTCTGGATTTTAGAACTTGTTTCCTATTGGAATTGCAAAGTGTTAGCAACATACACATTAACTAATTCTTCCAAGGATGTACTTGAGTCTTGATAGGAAGCTTTTGGTCTGTATGAGAATTGTTGTGCTTCATGCAAACTATCATGGAAGTAATTCGGCTGCTTATCCCATCTATAACAAAAGTTAGGTTGATCAGTCCAAACATTGTTATAGGATTGAGAATATGAATTAAAGAAAAAAATTACTTCCATCCATATCGATTTTTTTAATCACAAACATGAAACAAAAAATGAAAAGATCATGAAATAACTGAAAAGAAATCAATTACAAACAAATATATACTAAACACCAATTAAAATTACAAACAAAAACTAAACACAACACTCCTCGGCAACAGCCCCAAAATTGACCGGCGCATTATAATGTTAGTCAAAATAAAATAACCAGACTACTACTGTAGTAATGGTGAGTCTAGGTCGATCCCACAAGGAGTGTTCACTTAGCTTACGAAATGAAATTAGTTAATTTTTAGGTAATTGGGGTGGTTTTTTATTTAATAAGAAAATAAAATAAATAAACCTAATGAAAACAAATTAAAGAAAACATGCGAAAAATGATAAAACTGGAGAATTCGATAGGGATCCAGTTCTTTGGTTCAATCTTAACCTACACACTAATTAAGCATAATTCATTGATTTGTTGTTCTTTTATCTCTCTTAGCAATTATTGATTGTAGATTAACAACAAGCTCTATTAATCCCAATTTTTCCTTAGATCCTAGTTAATTATGAAGTGCTCGTTAATTAACCCTAGCTATCGGGAAACCTATAATAAGCTCTCTAAGTTTATTCGGACAACTACCTTACAAATCAAAAAGTAGACCAATCTAGGCAATAATCGCATAAGCTTGAATTATTTAACCTAGGTCATATTATCTCTAATAAATCGGAACCATTAGTCACTATACATAAATCGGGAATACAACCATTATATATTGCATTCAATTATAGCAATAGGTTTTCATGAAAAACGATTCAATAGAGCATTAAAATCATCATCATTTAAATAGCCAATCAGTCTATATAAGATAACATAATTAATTTCTAATGAGAGAAAGAAACAATAAAATAATAAAAAATACTTAACTCGGGTCATCAGTGTCGATGTCACCTCAAAACCAGTGTCAGAAACTTAACCTTCCATGGGTCTTTCCAAAGAAAATGGTTCATCCCACTTAAATAACCCTACCGAAGCCCCCTTCAGTTCTTTACTCACTGCCGAAAGCTTCTCCTATCTCTACTCCTATTCATTGATTTGACAAATAAACATTTGTCCACCTATACTATTCATACAACTCCTCTTCTTATGTTACTACTCTTCGTTTCTGTCGCACCTCCACTATAGCTCGATGCAACAAATTAATGTTACTGGCTACGCCATTATTCATGCCTCTCTTCTTTTCTCTTTGGCCAAACGTTTGCGTTCAATGCAGTTGTCTACATGAAATGTAGATGTTGTCTGCATTATGTAAGACATCTACGTGAAACGCAGACTGTGTTTTGATGCTTAGTGCTATCATTTTGGTCATGGCTTTCTCCTCATGCGTTGTCGTTTTCTTCTTTAGCTGTTATTAATTTTTTCTTCATTTTTCCATTGAGCACTTTTAATTCTTCTTCTTGTCTTTTAATTTTCTTCTTTTTGATCCATAAAGACAAGTGAAAATTAATCTTAAAAAAACGGCCTAAATGTAGTGCTTTCGAGTGACTTTAATTCCTTCACTTCCACAATGTACCTAAAATCAAGTATGAATCAAAGTGAGCATCTTAAGCATTTTCGTATCATTAATCGCTAAGTATAAATGATTAAATGTATCAATAATTAAACCCTATCAGCCATTTAGGCCTGATTGGGCTTAGACTCAGACTTTGGGTTGGAGCCGAACTCATGCTAAATTTTTCAGGCTAAGGTTGAGCCTAGGCGGGTGCATCCAAACCTGACTATTGACGGGCCATCCAGCCCAGTTGACATATACATCTCCGATAAAGATAAGTTAAGTTATATTAAAGATGACTTACATTAACCCTCACAAACCCAACATTCCAGAAGTGGCATTCGGATAATGACATCATGAAGGACTAGTTGATAACTTTTAGATTACTTATTAATTGGTAGCTTCATTCAATTTTTAACAGTAAAACAAGTGTAAGATTCTAGTGCTACTACATAATTTGACGATAGTGACACCTCCGATATGTGTAATCTCTAGCGTCAGTTATCATGTATTAAATAAGTTGGCAATTCCTTTAAAAAAATTATGACAACTTAAAAATCTAAAAGGATATAGTTTCACACAAATTATGAATTAGCTGCAGAAGTTATAAGTTTTCTGACAAATACGAAAACACAAAAAAAATCAAATACGAAATAAACAAATCAACACCTAAGATTTGGTAACATAGTTTGACACACCTTGTCTACGTCTGCAAGGCCCGCACCCAACTTAAACAACTTTCACTTGTGATACAACAATAGTTTTACTCAAGGCATTACAGAGACTCATCCTATTCTTGGCACTATCCCTCGTCCTCACAACCTGTGAAAGTATTTCACTCCTAATAATATGACCACCTTATGCTAACCTCAACGGAGAATTTTCTCAACAATATTCGATAATAAAGAGAATAATTAAACAACTTAAGTAATTTAAACAATAAGGATATAAACAAACACACTTGAGATAAGAAAATAACTCCCCTAATAATGAAGCTTCATTAATAAAAGAATGGGAAGTTGTCCACCAAAAATTTTGCTGTGAACCTTCGATAATGTCATTGAGTTATCCCATGCACAACAGCCACAAAAACTCAACGAAACAACAAACGTTTCATCACTGGAACGTTATAAACACAAGAGCTTTAATAACTCTGTCACTTTTGGAAATTCTTCACACAAAACACAATATTTAACAACCCAATAAAGTCACACATCCCTCGGAGAAAACCCAGCAACAAATTTGGATAGAATCACCAGCAAAGTAAACATTTCTTCACCAAAACGTTACAACTAATGGAGCTGCAACACCCACGACAACTAATGGAGCTTTTCACACAAAACCAAAAACAAAAGACAGCTCAAAAAATCACTCACGATGGATAGAAAATGCAGCGATCCAATCTAAAAAAAATCTTTCAAAATAGCTTCCAAAGATTACTCAAAATTCCCAAAATCTAGCTGCCAAGTCACCATATCCTTATCTGTTTTTCCCACGTGAAGAAGCAATAAAACAACCCCAATAAATCATGTAATAGGTAGATAAAACATAGCTATCTAATGTAAATAATGTGACAAAGTAAACAAACATTTCATCAGCAAAATGATACAAACAATAGGGCTGTAAAAACCCACAAAAACTGTTAGAGATTTTTAACCAAAAACAATGACTGGACAACCCAAAAAAATCACACCCATTAGAGAAAAATGCAGCTGCCTAACATAGATGAAATCCTAAAAAAAATCTAGCTTAATGCATAACCAATATTCTGTTCTTTTTTCCTATTTAAAAATCGATAGAATAGCTATCCAAAAATCCACACTTTTGTATATAAAACATGAAAACATAAATTACCCAAAAACCACCAAACTTGTAGCTGCCAACAATAACGTAAATTATTGAAATTACATCTGCCATAGACAAGAATAATCACCGAAATAGGCTACCAAAGGTAGCTCCAAAATCACCAAAAAATCTGCACATTATCTTGATTATGATATGATGATATGATCCTAAATAGATCCTATCATCACTAAGATTTTATCTTTCATTTACTTTTATCTTCAAAAGTCCCAACCAAGGTAAACTTCCAAATATCCAACTATGTCCAATTACAAATAATTCTTAAAATTAATTTACAAGATATCATATCAGATATCTTAACACAATTTATAAGATTTATGATAAGAGATTGATTTCTGGCGATCAACTCAATGACATGTGATAATGATATATAACAGTACAATAATATGCTTCAAGAAGAGCAAGTTTGCACTTTTCTAGATGGCCTTGATGATAAACTCAATAAGATTCATGGTGACATTCTTTAGATGAATTCATTACAGGTGTGTGTTGTCGTGTGCACCTAAAAATAATGCTTTACTCTAAAAAACTATATAATGGTTGAAGCAATGTTTGATTCTATAAAGAGTACCTAGCCTTATTTTGTACTTTACAAATAAGAATAAATAAAGGAATTTTTTATTGTGATAAAGCAATGACAAAAACTTAATCAAGAAATACTACAAATTAAAATGTAAAGGAATTACTAGGAAACAAACCTTTGGTCTAGTACATATCTATACTGAAAATCAAATATTGATAACCAATATAAAATAAGTTATCTTATAATTTTAATATTCATTGTTAGAATTAATTCTTATCTCTTCTTAACATAGAAAAACAATAGTTACTCAATTGACACATCAAATAATAAACATAAATATGATTTCAAATTTTAATTCATACCAAATGATCAATTTCCTTTAATCAAGTGTAGAAAATCATCTATGTAAGGCTATATATGAGACAAGGAATAAGAAAAGTGAAGATGGTTGTTTCCCTAAACTTTAAAAAACTTAAGATAAAGAATTAATAAAAAGTTAGGATTTGGGCTCTTTAAATAGGGGAATCCTTTTATGAAATCCATAAGAGGCAAGATTTAGGGCACCAAGTGTCCTATGCTAGATCTATATGATTTTATCTAGGGATCCAACTTTGACATGCCTATTTCTAATGCCATGGATTGCTTTGTCTAACTATCTTCTAGGTTAAAACATAACTATTTCTCAGGTTGTAGATCTTCTTTTAACTTTTTCAAATTAGAAGCTCAAACAAACCTATACCGGAGCCTATAGATCTTCTTAGAATTTTTTGAAAATAAATACTAGTTCAGACAAACTTGTGCCTCATACTATATTTCTTCTTAGATCTTTTTTCTACCACATGACCTACCACTAAAGTTATGTCTTCATCCCCAATAGTGTTTTTGTGTGGCTTTATTTTTAAGCCTATTTTGACTTTTTTCAACTAATTAAATATGAAAATTTTAAAGCTCTTTATAAGCTTTCTTTAGTATCTTAAATCATCTCAGTCAAAATTTGATTGAGAGGTTTATGCCTATTTGTGAAGAAGTGTCTAAATTGTCTAAAATTTTTCAAACTTCATTTTGCACTTAAAACCTCTAATTACATCCCAAATCAAAATATAAGAATAATGAGTACATTTAAGCATAAATTAGGTATAAAAGAGTAAACTAAAAGGGGGGAATGGTTCATTTTTCATTCCTTTAAGTAGGTTTATGCTCACATCTATTGAGAAGCAGTGCGAAAATCAGTTATGATGGTTAACACCCTGAAGGCTTCCTTAGGTGTAATCTTAGCTTTAAAAGGATTGTGCATAGAAAAATTGCCTCTTTTCCTACTGGGTACACTTCCTTTTATAATGGAGGCAAATCCAACTCAACTAAGAAATGAAAGAAATTTAATAGGCTAAAGTGTTATAAAGAAAACTCAAGACACGTGCTTCAAACTATATGGATATCTTGATAAGTGGCATGACTCCAAGCCAAAAAAATGTCGTGAGGTTTCAAACATCAGTAGTTGGATTAGTAAGGCGATAGTGGCTATAACTAAATCACATCTCTCTCCCTACCAAAGTTTTTTTTTCATAAAATTTCACACTTTATCATACTGGTATTGCAAATTCCTATTAAGCGATTTCCCTAATTTTTGGGGTTGACACTATAATGTCCTCAACTATTATCTCGTACTCTCCTTGTCTCGTCTCTCTTGCATTAATTGTTATCATTTTAAAAAAAAGTTAACAACTCCTAAATTATACTATTTATTTTATCCACTTTTTTTTGCTTCTTTAGGATATTCTTTCAGGGGATCTCATTAGGTGTGGTATTGATAGAGTAGGTGTCGGACCCCGTTTCCGGAGTCCCGCGATTGCATTCAGATACCGATATTTTTACATGACCACTTTCGTTCAAACTGAACCCTTTTTGGGCTCATCTCCATTCAAGCCTAAATATATCCAAGGACATCGTTGGTGAGTCCACAATTTACCTATAAACATGCTTCGAGTCAATTCAATTAGCATAACCTCTTAAATGCTTCTTCTGTGTTTAGCCTATCGATTGTGTTTTATCATCTGTCTTTGACTTTTATCGTCTGGGTTTGACCTCCTCTTATCATCTGTATTTCATTTACGTCTGCCTTTTGACGTGTTATCACAAACGATTCCTTGCGTTTGTGTTATGTCGCGTCATCTATGTATCTCCTTTGCGTCTGTGTTTGACGTCAACACAGACGATTCCTTTTGTCTATGTTCTTCCTTTGCGTCTGTGTGTGACGTCAGCACATATGATTCCTTTCGTCTGTGTGCTTCCTTTGTGTCTGTGTGTGACGTCAGCACAGATCGCGTTCAGAACACAATCTCTCCAATTCTAACATGCTATTCTAGTACAACAACCTTGGCAATTTCAACAGAGGAGACATGCACGTATACATTTCATTATCCCAATCTTTAAAATAGCAGAATCATACATAAGAAGGAATTCAATGTCCTGTTTTCATTTTTAACCACAGTCAGAGTTGTTACAAATCAATATACACATCAATCTTAAAACAAAATACAGAAGATGCTCAATACTGGTATGCTAAATAAGCTATTCAAAATCACTGACTTAGTACAATAGACTCTAACTATTGTGGAGTTTTCGATGCCTTGCAAGGATCACTCATCTTCTCGATTTGCACCTGAAGAGTGGAGGGTAATTGGGGTGAGCTTCAAATCTCAGTGGCTAACATACTTATAGCCATCAATAATTAGCACAAATTCAGGCATATATATGTATAGGTACTAAGCAATTCAAATATGCTTAAGTAAGTAGATTAATACTGAACACATAACATCCAAGTGCATCATATTTGACAATCTACAGATGCAATGCACAACCAATGGCTCGAGGGTTCTATGGAAATAGAATGGAGAAATCGAAGTTTACATCATGAACAAAATGATTCCTTTTTCGGAGCTCATATGCCACAAGCGGGCAGCCGGGAGAAGGCTCTTATCAACGTGCACGTGACAAACAGAATGGTTCCACTCTCGCCCAAACAAAACACATATTCATTTAATCATATGCTCAAACTTTTATACTTGTTTATCTTTTCATTTAAACAAAATGCCATGACTTATTTCAATGGCATAATTTGATGAAAATTTATAATCACATGCATTTTCAATAATCACAAAATTGTACATACACACATATATAGGCAAGAATTTGCCAAATCACATAATAACTATAAATACATTACCCACCTAATTTATATGACAACTCAAGTTCAGAGTTGTCTTTCCTCTTCGCCTTGGATAGGGCTTGCTTGGTTTCCTATACAAACCAGGTTCTTATTCAGTAGGAATTCAAATTTGAGAACCCATATAACCAAAAGCATGAAATTGACCCTAGAAAACATAAACCCACACATTTTCCCAAGCTCTTTGAACCAAAAGTCCTTCAAAACTCCAATAGATCTAAAAATCAACTTACCTTGAATCTTCACCAACTAATGAGATTCTTAACTCTAAAGAAAGCTCTTCCCTTCCTCTTTCTTTTTCCCTTCTTGCACAACTTCAAAATTACTCTTTAAAACTAAGAAAAATCAAACCCTAGCTTAGCTTTCTTTCTTTCCTTTCTTTTCTCTCCAATGACACTCTCTCCCTCTTCTATCTTCTAATTTTTCGTTTCTCTCACTTCACTCTCTTCAATTCACATGTTTGGTCTTTCACTTCATAAGACAACATTTTCCTTTCCTCTTTTTACCCTTAATGAATACTAAAGTCCACTTTACACTTCCTTATAAACTTAAGTTCTTTTAACCTTAAGTCATCTTCCAAAAATATCCTTATGCATCTTACAACATCAACACTTTAATTCTATCCATCCATTAATTAAATCCTCCTAAACTTGACATAATAATTTCTCCAATTAAAAGATTTATCTAACAATACTACAAAATTGATTCAAATCATGGTTACTAAAATAAAAATTTTCAAGGCCCAACAGAAAGTGTGCTAACAAGCTATTTTTCCCATCGAAGGTGCCTAGCGATCATACCAACTGGCTGTTTTTCCTGCCCAAGGTGCCTAGTTTCCGTGCCAATGGGTTGTTTTGCCTGCTGAAGGTGTATCGAAGGGCTATTTTTCCAACTGAAGGTGTCTAATAGCCATGCAAACGTACTATTATTCCCATCGAAGGTATGCCAACAAGCTGTTTTCCCACTAAAGGGGCCCAGGATGTTTTTCCTGCCAAAGGTGCCTAGCGTCCGGGCCAACTAGCTGTCATACCCACCGAAGGTATGCCAATGGGTTGTTTTTCCCACAGAAGGTTCCTAGCGACCGCGACAATAGGCTATTTTTCCCACCCATGGTGCGTAGCGTCTGTGCCAATAGGCTATTCTGCACACCGAAGGTGTGCCAACAGGCTGTTTTTCCCACCAAAGGTGCCTAGTAACCATGCAAACGAGCTATTGTGCCCATTGAAGGTATGCCAACGGGCTATTTTTTCCACCAAAGGTGACTAGCGTTTGTGCCAACTAGCTGTTTTGCCCACTGAAGGTGTGCCAACGGGCTGTTTTTCCCATAGAAGGTGCCTAGCGATAGTGGCAAGGGTTGTTTTTCCCACCCAAGGTGCTTGGCATTCGTGTCAACCGGCTATTTTCCAGTCGAAGGTTTGCCAACGGGCTATTTTTCCCACCAAAGGTGCCTAGCATCTATGGCAATAGGCTGTTCTAGCCACCAAATGTGTGTCAAAGGGCTAGTTGTCCCACTAAACCTGCCTAGCGACCGTGCCAATGAGTTGTTTTTCTTACCCAAGGAGCCTAGCGTCCATGCTAATGGACTGTTTTGCCTTTCCCACCAAAGGTGCCTAATGTCTATGCCAACTGGCTATTTTGCCCTCTGAAGATGTGCCAAGGGTTTTTTTCCCACAAAAGATGCCTAGTGACCATGCAAACAGACTGTTTTTCCCACCGAAGGTGTACCGCCAGGCTATTTTTCGACCGAAAGTGCCTAGCGTTCATGCCAACAGGATGTTTTTCTAGGCGAAGGTGACTAGTGACTGTGCCAGCGGGCTATTTTTCCCACCCAAGATGCCTAGCGTTCGTGTCAGCGTGCTGTTTTGCCCACCGAAGGTATGACAACGGGCTATTTTTCCACTGAAAGTGCCTAGCGATCTTGCCAATGGACTATTTTACCTGCCAAAAGTGTGCGAACGGGTTATTTCTTCCACCAAAGGTGCCCAACGATTTTACCAATAGTCTGTTTTGCCCACGAAAGTTCCCAATGGGCTATTTTCCACTACGAAAGAGCCTAACGACCATGCCAATAGGCTGTTTAGCCCACCAAATGTGTGCTGACGGGTTGTGTTTCCTAACAGAGTTGCCTAATGACCATGCAAATGGGTTGTTTTGCCATCAAAGATTTCCCAAAGGGCTGTTTTTCTCACCAAAGGTGCTTAGCGTTTGTGCCAAGCAGCTGTTTTGCCCACCGAAGGTGTGCCAATGTGCTGTTTTTCCCACCAAAGATGCCTAGCGATCATGCCAACTAGTTGTTTGCCCACTGAAGGTGCCTAGTGTCTATGCGAACGGGCTGTTATTCCCACCAAAGGTGTCTAGTGACCATTCGAAAGGACTGTTTTTCCCACCGAATATGTGCCAACGGGTTGTTTTTCCCACTAGAGGGGCCTAGGCTATTTTTCCCAACGATGGTCCCTAGTGATAGTATCAATGAGCTATTTTTCCCACCAAAGGTACGTAGCATCCACACCGACGAGTTGTTTTTTTGACCGAAGGTGCCTATAGACCGTGTCAATAGGCTATTTTGCCCATTAAAGGTATGTCAACGGGCTGTTTTTTCCACCAAAGGTGCCTCGCGTCTATGCCAACTGGCTGTTTTGCCCGCCAGAGGTGTGCCAACGGGCTATTTGTCCTACTGAAGCTGCCTAGTGACACGACGAGCTATTTTTCCCACCCAAGGTGCCTAGCGTCTAGGCCAATGGGCTGTTTTAACCACCGAAGGTATGCCAAAGGGTTGTTTTTCTCACCGAAGGTGCCAAGCATCTGTGCCAAGCGACTATTTTGCCCACCGAAGGTGAGCCAATAGGCTATTTTTCCCGTCAAATGTGCCTAGCAATTGTGCCAACGAGCTGTTTTTCCTACCAAAGGTGTGCCAATGAGCTGTTTTCCCCACCGATGGTGCCTAGCGTCTGTCCCAACTGGCTGTTTTACCCACCGAAGGTGCCTAGCGTCTCTGTCAATGTGCTGTTATTCCCACTGAAGGTGCCTAGCGACCATGCGAACATACTGTTTTTCCCACCAAAGATGTGCCAACAGGCTGTTTTCCCACTGGAGGGGCTAACCTGTTTTTCCCACCAATAGTGCCTAGCAATAGTGGCAATGAGCAATTTTTCTCACTGAAGGTGCCTAGCATCCATGCCAATGGGCTGTTTTACCTACCGAAGGTGTGCCAACGGGCTGTTTGTCCCACCCAAGGTGCCTAACTACCATGCCAACGGACTATTTTACCTACCTAAGGTGTGCCAACGGGTCATTTTTCCCACCAAATATGCCCAATGGGTTGTTTTCCCTTCTAAAAATGAATAGCGACTGTGCCAAAGTGTTGTTTAGCCCACCAAATGTATGCCGATGGATTGTTTCTCCCATCGAAGGTGCCTAGTGACCATGAAAACGGGCTATTTTGCCCATCGACGGTATGCCAACTGGCTATTTTTCCACATAAGGTCTGTGTCAACTGGCTCTTTCACCCACAAAAGGTGTGCCAACGGGCTATTTTCCCACCAAAAGTGCCTAGCGATCGTGCCAACAGGTTGTTTTTCTCACCGAAGGTGTCTAACATCTGTGCCAACGGGCTATTTTGCCCACTGAAAGTGTGCCAATTGGCTATTTTTCCCACTGAAGGTGCGTAGCATCTGTGCCAACTGGCTATTTTGCCCATAGAAGGTGTGACAACCGGCTATTTTTCCCACAGAAGGTGCCTAGTGATATACCAACTGGCTGTTTTTCCTCTCCCAAGGTGCCTAGCTTCTATGCCAATGGGCTGTTTTGCCCACTGAAGGTGTACCAAAGGGCTATTTTTCCCACCAAAGGTGTCTAATGGCCATGCGAACTTACTGTTATTCCCACCAAAGGTATGCCAACGGGTTGTTTTACCCACAGAAGGTGTTCCAAAGGGCTGATTTTCTTACCGAAGGTGTCTAGCGACAATGCGAATGAGCTATTTTTCCCACCGAAGGTGGGCCAACGAACTGTTTTTCCTACCCAAGGTGCCTAACGGGCTATTTTCCAACCCAAGGTGCCTAGCGTCTGTGCAACTGACTGTTTTCCTTAACGAAGATGTGCCAACGGGCTATTTTTCCTACCGAAGGTGCCAACGATAGCACCAGTGGGCTATTTTTCCACCAAAGTTACCCATTAGGCTGTTTTCCCCTGCAAAATGCCTAACAACTGCGCCAACGGACAGTTTTACCCACCAAACGTGTGCCGATAGGCTGTTTTCCCCATCGAAGGTGCTTAGTGACCGTGCAAACAGGCTGATTTACCTATTGAATGTATGCCAACGGGCTTTTTCCCTACCAAAGATGCCTAGAGTTTGTGCCAACTGGTTGTTTTCCCACCAAAGGTGCCTAGTAACCGTGCTAGCTGGCTGTTTTTCCCACCCAAGGTTCCTAGCATTCGTGCCAATGAGTTGTTTTGCCCACCAAAGTTATGCAAATGGGCTTTTTTCTACACCAAAGGTGCCTCGCATCTGTGACAACTGGCTATTTTGCCCACTTAGGGTGTGCCAACGGGCTATTATTTCCACCGAAGGTGCCTAGCGATCGTGCCAAGGGGTTGTTTTTCCCACCGAAGGTGCCTTGCGATCGTGTCAACGGCTATTTTTCACACCAAAGGTGCCCAGCATCTGTGCCAACTGGCTGTTTTGGCCACCGAAGTTGTGCCAATGGGTTGTTTTTCCCACTGAAGGTGCCTAACGACCAAACAAATGGACTGTTTTTCCACCGAAGGTGTGCCAACGAGTTGTTTTTCCCACTGAAGGGGCCTAGGCTATTTTTTCCATCAAAGGTGCTTAGCGAAAGTGACAATGAGCTATTTTGCCCACCTAAGGTGCCTAGCATCCCTGCCAACGAGCTGTTTTGCCCATTCAAGGTATGCCAACGAGCTATTTTTCCCACCGATGGTGCCTAGCGACTGTGCCAACAGACTATTTTGCCTACTAAACATGTGCCAACGGGTTATTTTTCCAGCCAAAGGTGCCCAAAGATCATACCAATGGGCTTTTTTCCCTCCAAAGTTCTGAAAGAATTGTTTCCTCCTGAAAGTGATTAGAAACCGTGCCAACGGGCTGTTTAGTCCATAAATGTGTGCCGACGGGTTGTTTTTCCCGCTGAAGGTGCCTAGTGACTTGCAAACGGGTTGTTTTGCCCATCAACGGTAAGTCAACGGGTTGTTTTTCCCTCCAAAGGTGCCTGGCGACTGTGCCAACAAGCTGTTTAACCCACCAAATGTGTGCCGATGGGCTATTTTTCCTACCAAAAGTGCCTAATGATCGTGCAAATAGGCTGTTTTGTAGATCAAAGATATGCCAACGAATTGTTTTTCCCAACAAAGGTTTGTAGTGTCTATGCCAACTCGTTGTTTTGCCCACTAAAGGTGTGCCAACGGGCTTCTTTTCCCACCGAAGACGCCTAGCGACCATGCCAACGCACTGTTTTTCCAACCAAAGGTATGCCAATGGGCTATTTTGCCCACTAAAGCTGTGCCAACGGGCTATTTTCCCTACCGAAGGTGCCTAACGTCTATGCCAGCTGGTTGTTTTGCCCATCTAAGGTGCCTAATGTCTGTGCCAATGGGTTATTTTTCCCACCCAAGGTGCCTAGCGTTCGAGCCAATGGGCTGTTTTACCTACCAAAGGTGCCTAATGACCGTGCAAACGAGCTGTTTTGTAGATCAAAGATATGCCAACAGGTTGTTTTTCTCACGAAAGGTGCCTAGTATCTATGTCAACGGGCTATTTTTCCCACTGATGGTGACGAGCGACTGTGCCAATAGACTATTTTTCCCACCAAAGATGTGCCAATGGGTTATGTTTGCTACCTAAGTTGCCCAAAGATCATACAAACGGGCTATTTTGCCCTCCAAAGTTCCTATAAAATTGTTCTCCCCACCGAAGGTGCTTAGCAACCACACGAACAAACTGTTTTTCCCAATAAAAGTGTGCCATCGGGCTGTTTTTCCCCTAAAGGTTGTTTTGTCAATCAACGGTAAGTCAACGGGCTATTTTTCCCTCCAAAAGTGCCTAGCGACTGTGCCAACGAGCTGTTTAGCCCACCAAATGTGACCCGATGGGCTATTTTTCCGACCGAAGGTGCCTAATGACCATGCAAACGGGCTGTTTTGTAGATCAAAGATATGCCAATGGGTTGTTTTTACCAACAAAGGTTCCTAGTGTCTGTGCCAACTGGCTGTTTTGCCTGCAGAAGGTATGCCAACGGGTAGTTTTTCCCACCAAAGATGCCTAGTGACTGTGCCAACGGGTTGTTTTTCCCACCAAAAGTATGCCAATAGGCTATTTTGCCCACCAAAGGTGTGCCAACGGGCTATTTTCCTTACCGAAGGTGCCTAGTGTCTATGCCAGCTGGCTGTTTTGCCCACCTAAGGTGCCTAATGTCTGTGCCAATGGGGTATTATTCCCACCGAAGGTGTCTAGCAACCATACGAACGGACTGTTTTTCCCACCAAAAGTGTGCCATCAGGCTGTTTTTCCCTCTGAAGGGGCTAGGCTATTTTTCTCATTGAAGTTGCCTAGTGATAGTGGGAATGAGCTATTTTTCCCACTCAAGTTGCCAAGCGTCCGTGTCGATGGGCTGTTTTTCCCATCGAAGGTGCCTAGTGACTGTGTAAATGGACTGTTTGGCCTATTGAAGTTATGCCAATGGGATGTTTTTTCCTCCAAAGGTGCCTAGCGTCTGTGCCAATTAATTGTTTTGCCCATCGAAGGTGTGGCAACGAGCTATTTTTCCAACTGAAGGAGCCTAACGACCGTCCCAACGAGCTATTTTTCCCACCCAAAGTGCCTAGCGTCTGTGCCAATAGGTTACTTTTCCCACAAAAGGTGTGCTAACGGCCAACTGGCTATTTTGCCCACCGAAGGTGTGACAACTGGCTGTTTTTCCAACCAAAGGTGCTTAACGACCGTGCCAACGGGCTGTTTTTCCCACCAAAGGTTCCTAGCGTCCATACCAACAGACTATTTTGCCCACTGAACATGTGCCAACGGGTTGGTTTTCCCATTGAAGGTGCCTAGCGACCTTGCCAACTGGTTGTTTTGCCTACTGAAGGTGTGCCCAATGGGCTGTTTTTCCCACCAATGTGACTAGCGACCGTTCCATCGGGGTATTTTGCCCATCGAATATGTGCCAACGGACTATTTTATCTATCAAACGTATGTCAACGAGCTATTTTTCCTAACGATCGTATGCCAACGGGCTGCTTTTTCCACTGAAGGTGCCCAATAGGTTATTTTTCCCACCGAAGGTGGCTAGCAACCGTGTCAACTGATTGTTTTGCCTACCCAAGGTGCCTAGTTTCTGTGCCAATGGCTTGTTTTGCCCATTGAAGTTGTGCCATCGGAGTATTTTTCCTACCAAAGGTGCTTAGCGTCTATACCAACTGGCTGTTTTTCCTACCAAAGATGCCCAACGACCGTACCAACTGGTTGTTTTGCCCATCAAAGGTATGCCAATATGCTTTCTTTCCCACCAAAGGTGCCTAGCATCTGTGCCAACTGGCTATTTAACCCATCAAAGATGTGCCAATGGGCTGTTTTCCCACTGAAGGTGCCTAGCGACCGTGCCAACGGGATGTTTTTCCTACCCAAGGTGCCTAGCGTTCGGGCCAATGAGTTGTTTTGCCGAACGAGGTTGTGCCAACATGCTATTTTTCTGACAGAGGGTGCCTAGCGTCTAGTCAACTGGTTGTTTTGCCCACCGAAGGTGACTAGTAACTATACGAATGGACTGTTTTTCGCACCGAAGGTGCCAACAGGCTATTTTTCCCAATAAAAGGGCCTGGGCGTTTATGCCAACTGGGTATTTTGCCATCTGAAGGTGTGCCAACGGGCTGTTTTTCCCATTGAAGCTACTGAGCGATCGTGTCAATGGGCTGTTTTTCCTACCGAAGGTGCCTAGTGACCATTCCAATGGACTATTTTTTCCTAGTAAAGGGGTGCCAATGGGTTATTTTTCCAACCAAAGGTACCCAATGGGCTGTTTTACGTACCAAAGTTGCCCAACCGTCCTAGCAACTGTGCTAATGTGTTGTTTAACCTACCAAACATTTGCCGACGAGCTGTTTTTCCCACCGAAGGTGCCTAATGATCGTACAAATGGACTATTTTTCCTATAAAAGGTATATCAACGGGCTGTTTTTACCACCAATGCTAGTTGGCTATTTTGCCCATCGAAGGTGTGTCAACAGGCTATTTTTCCAACCGAAGGTGCTAGGCAATCATGTCAACAGGCTGTTTTTCCTACCCAAAGTGCCTAGCTTCCATGCCAATGGGCTGTTTTGCCCACTGAAGTTATGCCATCGGGCTACTTTCCCATTGAAGCTGCCTAACGTCTATGCCAACTGGCTGTTTTACCCACTGAAGGTGTCCCAAAAAGCTATTTTTCCCACCGAAGGAGCCTAGCGACCATGTGAATGGACCGTTTTTCCCACCAAAGGGGCCTAGGTTGTTTTTTTGACTGAAAGTGCCTAGCGTTTGTGTAAATTGGTTGTTTTGCCGATCAAAGTTATGCTAATAGGCGAAGGTGCCAGTGGGCTATTTTTACCACCCAAGGTGCCTAGCTTCCGTGTCAACGTGCTGTTTTAATTTGCTCACTGAAGACGTGCTAATGGGCTGTTTTTCTCATCAAAGGTGCCTAGCGACCATACCAGTGTACTATTTTCCCTACCGAAGCGGTGCCAACGGGTTATTTTTCACACCAAAGGTGCCCAATGACCGTTCAAACAGGCTGTTTTGCCCACTAAAGTTCCAAACGGGCTGTTTTCCCCTTTAAAAGTGCCTAGCGACTGTGCCAACGAGTTGTTTAACCCACCAAACGTGTGCAGATGGGCTATTTTTCCCACCAAAGGTGCCTAATGACCATGCAAACGGGCTATTTTGCCCATCAAAGGTATGCAAATAGGCCGTTTTTTCCACCACAGCTGCCCAATATCTATGCCAACTGGCTATTTTGTCTATCGAAGATGTGCTAACGGGCTATTTTTTCCACCGAAGGTGCCTAGCGACCTTGCCAACGGGTTGTTTTTCCCACCAAATGTGCCTAGTGTCTGTCCCAACAAGCTATTTTGCCCACCAAAGGTGTGTCAACAGGCTGTTTTTCCCACCGAAGGTGCCTAGCGTTTGCGACAACTGGATGTTTTTCCCACCGAAGGTGTGCAAACGGGCTGTTTTCCCCACCGAAGATGCCTGGCAGCCATGCAAATGGTCTATTTTTCTCACCGAAGATGTGCCAACAGGTTATTTTTCCTACTAAAGGGGCTTAGGCTATTTTTCCCACTGATAGTGCCTAGCGACAGTGGCAATGACCTATTTTTGCCACCCAAGGAGCCTAGCGTCTGTGCCAACAGGCTGTTTTGCCCACCGAAGGTGTGCCAACGGGTTATTATTCCCACCAAAGGTGCCAATGATTGTACTAACGGGCAATTTTGCCCACCAAAGTTCCCAACGAGCTGTTTTCCCCACCGAAAGTGATTACTGACCATGCCAACGGGCTATTTAGCCCACAAAATGTGTATCGATGGGTTGTTTTTCCCACTGAAGGTGCCTAGTGACTGTACAAATGAGTTGTTTTGCCCGTTGACAGTAAGCCAACGGGATGTTTGTCCTACCAAAAGTCCTTGTAATTGTGCCAAGGGACTATTTTGCTTATCGAAGGTGTGCCAACGGGTTATTTTTCCCCCCAACGGTGCCCAACGATCGTACCAACGGGCTGTTTTATTTACGTAAGTTCCCAATGGGTTGTTTTCCCCTTCGAAAGTGCCTAGCGACGGTGTTAACGGGCTTTTTAGCCCATAAAATGTGTGTCGACGGGTTGTTTTTCTCACCAAAAGTGCCTAACGGCTATGCAAACGGGTTGTCTTGCCCTTCAAAGGTATGCCAACGGGTTGTCTTTCCCACCAAAGGTGCCTAGCTTCTATTCCAACTGGCTATTTTGCCTACCGAAGGTGCTCCAACGGGCTATTTTTCCTACCAAAGATATGACAACAAACTATTTTTCCCACCAAAGGTGTTAAGCGTCTGTGTTAGCATGTTGTTTTACCCACCGAAGGTAGGCCAACGGGCTGTTTGTCCCATTGAAAGTGCCTAGTGACCGTGCCACGGGACTATTTTACCCACCAAAGATGTGCCAACGGGTTATTTTTTGCACCAACGGACTGTTTTCCCCTCCGAAAGTGCCTAGTGACCATGCCAACAGGCTATTTTGCCCATAAAACACATGTCGACGGGTTGTTTTTCCCACCGTAAGTGCCTAGTGATCGTGTAAACGAGCTACCGTGCCCATTAAAGGTATGCCAACGGGCTTTTTTCCCACCAAAGGTGCCTAGCGTCTGTGCCAACTGGCTATTTTGCCCACCGAAGGTGAGCAAGCGGGCTGTTTTTCCCACTAAAGGTGCCTAGTGACAGTTCCAACGGGCTAGTTTGCCCATCCAAGTTGCCTAGCGTTTATGCCAACGGGCTATTTTGCCCACCTAAAGTGTACCATTGGGCTATTTTTCCCACCGAAGGTGCCTAGTGTCTACGCCAACGGGCTATTTTGCCCACCAAACGTGTGTCAACGGGTCAATTTTCTCATAGAAGGTGCCTAGCGACCGTGCCAACGAGATGTTTTGCCCACCGAAGGTGTGCCAACGGGCTATTTTTCCCACCAATGACTATTCCAAACGGCTATTTTGCCCACTGAACATGTGCCAATGGACTATTTTGCCACTGAACATGTGTCAACGAGTTGTTTTTCATACTGAATGTGTGCCAACAGGCTACTTTTCCAACCGAAGGTGCCCAACAGGCTGTTTTTCCCACCGAAGTTGCCTAGCGACTGTGTCAATAGACTGTTTTTCCCATTGAAGGTGCCCACCAAAGATGCAATAATGGGTGGTTTTTCCCATCGAAGGTGCCTAAAAACTGCGCCAACGTGCTATTTTTACATCCAAAGATGTGCCAATGGGTTATTTTCCCACCAAAGGAGCCTGGTGATCTTGTCAACGGGTTGTTTTTCACCCAAAGGTGCCTAGCATCTGTGCCAGCTTACTATTACCCACCGAAGGTATGCCAACTAGTCATTTTTTCAATCGAAGGTGCCTAGCGATCGTGCCAACTAGCTATTTTTCCCACCCAAGGTGCCTAGCGTCTGTGTCAATGGGCTATTTTTCCCATCGAAGGTTCCTAGCATCTGTGCCAACTCACTATTTTGCCCACTGAAGTTGTACCAACGAGTTGTTTTTCCTACTGAAAGTGCCTAGTGACCATGCAAACGGACTGTTTTTTCCACCAAAGGTGTGGAAACTAGCTGTTTTTCCCAATGAAGGGGCCTAGGCCGTTCTTCCTACCGATTGTGCTTAGTGTCCTTGCCAACTGGCTATTTTCCAAAGTGTGCCAATGGTCTATTTTCTCCACCAAATGTGCCTAGCAATCGTGCCAATGGGCTATTTTTCCAACCAATGGTGTCAAGTGTCTGTGTCAATGGGCTGTTTTGCCCACTGAAGGTGTGCCAATGGGCTGCTTTTCCTACAAAAGGTGCCTTATGACCGTGCCAACGAACTGCTTTGCCTACCGAAGGTGTGCCAACGGCTTGTTACCGAAGGTGTGCCAACGGGTCATTTTTCCCACCAAAGATATCCCAACAGACTGTTGAAGGTGCCTAACAAGTCTGTCAATAGGCTATTTTTCCCACTAAAGCTGGCAAGCGATCGTGCGAATGAACGGTTTTCTCATCGAAGCTTTGCCAACGGACTATTTTTCCCACTAAAGGGGCCTAGGCTATTTGTCCCATCGAAAGTGCCTAGTGTCCGTCCCAATTAGCTGTCTTGTCCATCGAAGGTGTGCCAAAGGGTTATTTTTCCCACGAAAGGTGCCTAGCGATAGTGCCAACGGGCTATTTTTCCTACCCAAGGTGCCTAGTGTCTGTGCCAACTGGCTGTTTTTCCCGTGGAAGGTGCCTAGTGACTATGCCAATGGGTTGTTTTCCCAGCCAAGGTGCCTAGCGTCTGTGTCAGTGTGCTATTTTTCCTACCGAAGGTATGCCAACAGGCTGTTTTCCCCACTGAAAGTGCCTAGTGATCGTGCCAAGGGACTATTTTGCCTACTGAAGGTGTGCCAACGGGTTATTTTTCCCACCAAAGGTGCCCAACGATCATACCAATGGGCTGTTTTGCCCACGGAAGTTCCCAACAGGCTGTTTTCCCCTCTGAAAATGCCTAGCGACCATGTCAATAAGCTATTTAGCCCACTAAACATGTGTCGACGGGCTATTTTTCACACCAAAGGTGCCTAAATATCATGCAAACCGGCTGTCTTGCCCAACAAACGTATGCCAACGGGCTATTTTTCCTACCAAAGGTGCCTAGTGTCTATGCCAACTGGCTGTTTTTCCTACCGAAAATGTGCCAACGGGTTGTTTTTCCCACCAAAGGTGTCTAGCATCTGTGCCAACTGGCTATTTCGCTAGACGAAGGGATGACAACTAGCTGCTTTTCCCATCGAAGGTACCTAACGACCGTGCCAGCGGGCTGTTTGTCCCACCAAGGTGCCTAGCGTCTGTGTCAACGTGTTGTTTTGCCCACTGAAGTTATGCCAATGGGCTATGTTTCTCAACAAAAGTGCCAAGGGACTATTTTTCCTACCGAAGGTGTGCCAACGGTTTATTTTTCCCACCAAAGGTGCCCACCGATCGTACCAATATGCTATTTTTCCCACGAAAGTTCCCAACAGGCTATTTTCCCCTCCAAAAGTGCCTAGCGACTCAGCCAATGGGCTGTTTAGCCCACCAAGCGTGTGACGATGTTTTTCCCAACAAAGGTGTGTAATGACTGTGCAAACGGGCTATTTTGCCCATCAAAAGTATACCAACAGGTTGTTTTTCCTATCAATGGTGTATAGTGTCTGTGCTAACTAGTTGTTTTGCCCACCGAGGGTGTACTAACGGGCTACTTTTCCCACCAAAAGGTGCCTAGCGATCGTGCCAACGGGCTATTTTCCTACTGAAGACGCATAGCGACCATGTCAATAGCTATTTTTCCATCGAAGGTGCGTAGTGTCCCTACCAACGGGTTGTTTTGCCCACCAATGAGTGCCAAAGGGCTATTTTTTCAACTGAAAGGCCCTAGCGAGCATACGATCGAGCTATTTTCCCCACCGAAGGCATGCCAACGGGCTACTTTTCCTACCAAAGATACCCAATGGGCTGTTTTCCTTACCGAAGGTACCCAATGACTATGCCAACTGGCTGTTTTTCCCACTGAAGGTGTGCCAACAGGCTTCTTTTCCCACTAAAGGGGTCTATGCTATTTTCCCCACCGAAGGAGCCTAGTGTGCTTGCCAATTTGCTGCTTTGCCAACCGAAGGTGTGCCAACAGGCTATTTTTCCCACCCAAAGTGCCTAGCGACTATCCCAACGAGTTGTTTTTCTTACCCAAGGTGCGTAGCATCCATGCCAACTGGCTATTTTGTCCACTGAATGTGTGCCAATGGGCTGTTTTTCCCACCAAAGGTGCTTATGGATTGTGCTGACAAATTATTTTGCCCACCTAAGGTATACCAACGAGTTATTTTACCAACACAAGGTTCCCAACGATTGTACCAACGAGTTGTTTTGCCCACCAAAGTTACCCAACGGGCTATTTCACCCGTCGAAGGTACCTAGCGATCATGCCAGTAGGATGTTTTTCCCACTCAAGTTGCCTAACATCTTTGTCATCGTGTTGTTTTACCCACCGAAGTTATGCCAACGGGTTGTTTTTCCCACTGAATGTGTTTAGCCGCTGTGCCAATGGGTTATTTTTTCCACCGAAGGCGCCTAGTGACCGTGCCAACGGGCTGTTTTTCCCACCAAAAGTGCCCAGCGTCTATACCAAAGGATTGTTTTTCCCACCAAAGATGCCTAGCGTCTGTGCCAATTGGCTGTTTTGCATACCGAAGGTGTGCCAACGGACTGTTTTTCCCACTAAAGTTGCCTGACGACCTTGTGAACAGTCTGTTTTTCCTATTAAGGGGGCCTAGGCCATTTTTTTGACCAACAGTACCTAGCGACAGTGGCAATGAGCTATTTTCCCCACCCAAGGTGCCTAGCGTCCGTGTCAATAGGTTGTTTTACCCACCAAAGGTGTGCCAATGGGTTGTTTCTCCCACCAAAAGTGCCTAGCAACTGTGTCAACGGATTATTTTGCCTACCAAAGGTGTGCCAACGAGTTATTTTTCCCACCAAAGGTGCCCAACGATCGTACCAACAGGCTGTTTTGCCCACCAAAGTTCCCAACTGGCTGTTTTCCCCTCTAAAATGGGTGTTTGGCCTAATGACGGTAAGCCAACAGGCTATTTTTCTCACCAAAGATGCCTAGCGTCTGTGCCAACTGGCTGTTTAGCCCACCAAAGGTATGCCAATGAGATATTTTTCCCATTGAAGGTGCCTAGCAACCGTGCTAATGGGTTATTTTTCCCACCTAAGTTGTCGAACGTCCAGGCTAATGGGCTGTTTTTCCTACAAAATTTGTGCCAAAGGGTTGTTTTTCCCGCCGAATATGCCTAGTGTCTATGCCAACTGGTTGTTTTACCCACTGAAGGTATACCAACGGGCTATTTTTCTCTCAAAAGTTGCCTACCGACCAAGCGAATGGACTGCTTTTCCCACCAAAGGTGTGCAAAGGGGATGTTTTTCTCACTACAGGGGCCTACGCTGTTTTTCTGACCAAAGGTGCCTATCGTTCGTGCCAACAGGTTGTTTTTCCCATCGATTGCCCAACGATCGTACCAATAGGTTGTATTGCCCACGGAAGTTCCCAACAGGTTGTTTTCCCCTCAGAACGTGCCTAGCGACCGTGCCAACAGGCTGTTTAGCCCACCAAATGTGTGGCCAACTGCCCTCAAATAGGATGTCTCGCCCATCATAGGTATGCCAATGGGCTATTTTTCCCACAAAAGGTGCCTAGCATCTGTACCAATGGGTTGTTTTTCCCATCGAAAGTGCCTAACGTCTGTTCCAATTGGTTGTTTTACCCACCGAAGGTGTACCAACGGGCTGTTTTTCCCATCGAAGTTGCCTGCCAACCTTGTGAACGTACTGTTTTTCCCACTGAAGGGGCATAGGCCATTTTCCCACCGACGATACCTAGCAACGGTGGCAATGAGCTATTTTTCCCACCCAAGGTGCCTAGCGTCTGTGTCAATAGGCTTTTTTGCCCACCGAAGGTGTGCCAACGGGTTGTTTCTCCCATCGACAGTGCCTAGCGATTGTGTCAACGGAGTATTTGGCCTATCGATGGTGTGCCAATGAGTTATTTTTTCCCACCAAAGGTGCCCAATGATCATACCAACGGGTTGTTTTGCCCACCAAAGTTCTCAATGGGCTATTTTCCCCTCCGAAATGGGTTGTTTGGCCCAACGATGGTAAGCCAACGGGCTATTTTTCCCACCAAGCGTGCTTAGCGTCTGTTCCAACTCACTGTTTGGCCCACCGAAAGTGTGCTAATGAGATATTTTTCCCACTAAAGGTGCCTAGTGACCGTGCTAATGGGTTATTTTTCCCACCCAAGGTATCGAACGTCTGGGCCAATGAACCGTTTTTCCCACAGAAGATGTGCCAACAGGCTGTTTTTCCTACCGAAGATGTTTAGCGTCTATGCCAACTAGCTGTTTTACCCACTGAAGGTGTGCCAATGGGCTATTTTTCTCACAAAAGGTGCCTACCGACCTAGTGAATGGACTGCTTTTCCCACCGAAGGTGTGCCAAGGGGCTATTTTTCCCACTAAAGGTGCCTATGTTGTTTTTCTGACCGAAGGTGCCTATCGTTCATGCCAAAAGGCTGTTTTTCCCGTCGAAGGTGCCTAGCGACAGTGCCAGCGGGCTGTTTTTTCGACCAAGGTGCCTAGCTTTCATGTCACCATGCTATTCTTCCCATCGAAGGCATGCCAACAGGCTATTTTTCCCATCGAAATTGCCTAGTGACCTCGCCAAGGGTCTATTTTGCCTAACGAAGGTGTACTAATGGGTTATTTTTCCCACCAAAGTTGCCCAACGATCATACCAACGAGCTGTTTTGCCCACGAAAGTTCCCAACGGGGTACTTTCCCCTCCAAAAGTGCCTAGCGACCGTGCCAATGGGCTATTTAGCCTACCAAATGTGTGCCGACGGGCTGTTTTCCTGTCACCTAACGGCCGTGCAAACAGTTCGTCTTGCCCGTCAAAGGTATGCCAACGGGCTGTTTTTCCCAGCAAAGGCGCCTAGCGTCTATGCCAACTAGTTGTTTTGCCTATTAAAGGCGGGCCAGTGGGCTGTTTTTTGTACCGAAGGTTCCTAACGTCTGCACCAACTGGTTATTTCGCCCACCGAAGGTATGACAACGGGCTATTTTTCCCGTCGAAGGTACCTAGCGATAGTGCCAGTGGGCTGTTTTTCCCACCTAAGATGCCTAACGTCCATGTTAGTATGTTGTTTTGCCCACCGAAGATATGCCAATGGGCTGTTTTTCCCACCAAAGGTGCCTAGCGACTGTGCCAAGTGACTATTTTGCCTGCCAAAGGTATGCTAACGGGTTATTTTTCCCACCAAAGGTACCCAATGATCATACCAATGGGGTGCTTTTCCAATGGAAGTTCCCAAGAGGCTGTTTTCCCCTTCGAAAGTGCCTAGCAACCCTACTAACGGGCTGTTTAGCCCACCCAAGGTGTGTAATGACAGTGCAAACAGGCTGTTTTGCCCATCAAAAGAATGCCAACGGGTTTTTTTTCTCATTGAAGGTGCCTAGCGACGGTGCCAACGGGTTGTTTTTCCCACCCAAGCTGCCTAGCGTCTGTGTCAACGGGCTGTTCTACCTACCGAAGGTGTGCCAATGGGCTGTTTTTCCCACTGAAGGTGCCTAGCAATTGTGTCAACTCGCTGTTTTGCCCACCAAAGTTGTTTTTCCAACTGGAAGTGCCTTGCAATCATGCGAATGGACTGTTTTTCCCAATGATGGGGCCTAGACTATTTTTCCCAACAAAGGTGCCTAGTGTCGGTGCCAACTGGTTGTTTTGTAGGTTGAAGGTGTCCCAATGGGTAGTTTTTCCCCTCGAAGGTGCCTAGCGACTGCGCCAACTGGCTGTTTTTCCCATTCAAGGTGCCTAGCGACTGCGCCAACGGGTTGTTTTTCCCACCTAAGGAACCTAGCGACTGTGTCAATAGGCTGTTTTCCAACCGAAGGTACCTAGCGTCCCTGCCAACCAGATGTTTTGACCAAAGGTGTGCCAAAATGTTGTTTTTCCCACTGAAGATGCCTAGCGACCATACGAATGGATTGTTTTTCCCAACGAAGGTGTGCCAACGGGCTATTTTTCCCACTGGAAGGGCCTGGGCTATTTTTCCCATCGAAGGTGCCTAGCGTCCTTTCCAACTAGTTGTTTTTCAAGGTGTGCCAATGGTTTGTTTTCTCTACCAAAGGTGCCTACCAAACGGGCTATTTTATCCACGAAAGATGCCTAGCGTCCGTGCCAATGCGGTGTTTTGCCCACTTTGTTTTTCCTACCGAAGGTGCCCATCGATAGTGCAAATGGACTGTTTTGCCTATAGAAGGTGTGCCAACAGGTTGTTTTCCTTTTCGAAGGTGTACCGACAGGCCATTTGTCCCACTAAAGGTGTGCCAAAGGGATGTTTTTCCCACTGAAGGTGCCTAACAGGCTATTCTCCTTAACGAAGGTGCCTAACAACTGTGCCAATTGGCTATTTTGCCCA
>JANIIA010472559.1:0-17440 GCA_027478495.1 Erythroxylum alaternifolium | reverse complement strand
AAGTCAACTCCATCAACTTTCAAAAAGTTGACCAATGTTGACTTTGACTTTATTTATTAATTGAATCAAATTCAATTCATTCTGAAAAAATTCCAGAGTCTTATAAACATTCTAAATGTGTCTAATAAAAAATTCCAGAACCTAATTCTTAGGAATTATTTATTAATAAATAGGGATAAGCCAACACATCACATGTGTATGATATTTGTCATATAACTTCTAACACTAGTCAAACATTACATCATGCATGCATAAGATAATCACTTTAACAACAAGTGTCATGCATCTCATACATGTAGCAACATCTTATCTTGCATATGCATGCATAAAATTTATAAAAACAATTTTTATAAAAATTAATATAGAATTTACATGCATGTATATTCACACATTTCCAAAATTTCCAGAACTTCATACATGCATCAAGCTGAAACTAAATTCGTAATAAAATAGAAAATGACATTCAATTGCATTTTATTTTTACAAAAACATAATATAACACGGTATAAACAGTTTTATGAAAGAAAAATAGAAAAAAAATTTTATAGAATTATTACGAAATTTTCAAAGTCAGCACATGCATTCAATTTTTCCAGAAATTCTCAAAAATCAACATGTAAACACTCTGGATATTAATTCGAAATAAAATAGAAAATGACATTCAATTGCAATTTTCTTTTATAGAAACATAATATAACATATTATAAAAATTTTTGCGAAAACAAATTAGAAAAAAATTTCTATATTTTACAAGAATTATTCCAAATCAACATGCGCGTCAATCATAACCCAGCAAACACTTTGCACATGTTCAATATATCATCAAATACATGCATAAACTTGCTCTAATACCACTGTTGAGTTAGCCATGGTTGCATACATCACATGCATAGTGGATGCAGCGGAAGTGTTGGAATCAAGATTTCGACACCATGTCAACCTGAAAATTACAAGATCATAATGAATGCAAGGATATGTAAAGAACATGAAATATAAAAACATTTTTACCTTTGTTTCTCCTCTTTTCTTGTTTCTTCTCCTTGTTTGGGTTACTGCAAACACCAAACCCTTCCTTAATCACCTAAGAACACGCAAAGAAGGAAGATGAAACAATATGTAAGGGTTTTAGAACACCAAACTTGATGAATTCAAGTAAATGTTCAAAATGGGTGATAGTTCAAGGTTATCTTGCATGCATATTGATTTATACAACAATTGCATAAATTGCATGAAGAAAACTCAAGAACTCTTCTCACTCTCTCTAGAACTCTTCTAGAACCCTTCCTCTATCACTTGAGTGTGTAAGAAGCTCGTGTACATAAGTGAAGAACTCACTTATATATCATTTCGTGGCCTCTGTCACGATCTTTTATGCCTGTGACCCTTAGGTATCTGGTTATTTTAGGTACTTGAATTAACTCTTAATTCAGTCAAATCAAGATATGATGCCAATTTGTCGAAATATAAGCAGATTACCACAGAAACTCTTAGATAGTTAATTATCCAACTTATGAACCTTTCCATAAATAATTTTCACGCAATTCGTCCTTTCACCATACTATACCCCACTTAATTCGAATTATGGGCTATGTGTCAACTCCTACTAGGCCGACTACGTTACATATAGTCCAAGTGATGTTAGTTCTTGCCCTGGGTTCTCATTATTCTTATGTGTCATTGAAGACTCTCTTTATGACATATAACTGCTTTGGCCAGAGACTCCCGAGTAATGATCCCGATAAGAGGCCGTGGGCACCATCTCCTTCTATCAGGAGTGGTGAATTCTTTATTGGCTACCTAATTACCTTCGAATACCAATAGATGTACCCAATCATCACCCTAAGGGTGACATCGTCTTGAGGTAAGAAGCAATGATGTCAAAGCACATGATTAGTATCCAAGATATCCTTGAGTACCTCCAATCCAAGGATATTTGTACCATTGCTATGATGAGATTAATCATTGACATGTGGCAGATCATCCATATGATAATCTCATAGTGAGTCATCCGATGTACTTACTACGCTTAGTAAGCATCCATATATTAACTCTAAACATCTCATGCTTACAGTTTATAAGATCCACTGCTTGATCAAATCAAACAGTATAATATGTGCTAGTCTGTCTGGATTAATAATGTCATATCTTATTAATTCTATGACTAGGGATTATTTAGATACTAACATAATTACACATGATAAGAATCTCATTATCATGATCTCATCATGATTTCCTTCATGCTATGTTTTATATCATGTATATTAATTCAATTTAAGATCAATATCAATTCATATATAAACGAATATCACATCAATGAAAAATGCCTTTCACTTTATTAATCAAAATAAATTTTGTGAAAAAGTGCTAAAGGTGGTTGCCTTTAGAGCACTACTCTAACAATCATTGTATATACCAACCAAGTTTAAAAAACCATTTGATCCAAAGATAATGAAAATCCATCATTATGTCCAGTAAAGCTTTCGATACCAAAAACTATCAAAGACATGTGTTATATGTGACACAGATCCAATACAATTATGCATATCTAATACCTCACTAATATGAATAAGAAAATGGATAATGATAAACTAGGATGATACTTGTATGATTTGAAATGTATCATCTTTTCATTTGTCAGTCTTAATTTCTCACTAAATGCTAAACTATATTGAGAAAACCTTTATTTTTTCCGACTGAATGCTAAAATGTATTAGAGAAAAAACCATTTATTTTCACCCATTGAATGCTAAACTACATTAGAGAGATACATTATAGAAAACCTTTATTGGATTAAACACTTATATCCCTTATGTCATTTTAAAATCCATGGATATACATATACGTCTGTATATGTTCTGATGTGTCCTGATGACATAGGCTCACGGTCAATCTGCATATATGCCTAATGACCTTTACAATGCTTAAGATTGACATAGATCTTAAGACTTTCACTTGCATTATGATAACGTATAATAACACGTATGATTAAGGATAAATGATGATCATCTTTATTACTAAACAACCATACTGTCATAATACATCAAAAGATATAAACATATAAGGAGCAAACACATTAATCCCCAACTAACAGTGTCTAAAGACTTTAATACACTCATACTATATACATGTCTCTTTAAAAATAAGTGGACGAAGTCCTTTAGTTAAAGAATTAGCAAGCATCTCCTCAGTCCCTAAATGCTTCGCCTCAATGTCATCTTTCTGTATCAACTCCTTGATGGTCAAATACTTGACCTCTAAATTCTTAGACCATATGATGTTCTTATTATTGTTACTCAAAAACACAATAGAAAGATTATCACAATATAGTCAAATAGGTTTAGCGATTGAATTAAACACAGATAAATTAGAGATCAAGTTTCTGAGTTAAATTGTCTATGTAACAACCCCATAGTATGCGATAAACTCTGCTTGCATGGTCGAGGAAGTTACCAGTGTCTACTTGACAGTCTTCCACGATACTGCACCATCTGCTAACATGGAGATGTAACCTGAAATGGACTTTACATCTTTCAGACACGTAGCAAAATCTGAATCTGTATACCCTACGAGGTATAAATTGCTAATCCATCTGAATGTCAATATACAATCCTTAGTTCCCTTTAAATATATAAACACTCATTTGACTGCATTCCAGTAGTCTATTCCTAGGTTAGCCAAATATCTACCCAACAGTCCAACAACAAATGCGTACTTGGGTATACATTAGACTACCAACTGCACTAGAATAAGGCATATTCTTTATAGCCTTTTTCTACCTCATTCTTGGACACTGTGCCAAAGATAATCTGTTATCATAAGAGATAAGTGCTATAACAGGTTTATAATCAACCATATTAAACCTTTGCAGTACTCGCTCAATGTATGCACTCTATGAGAGGCCTAAAGAGTGTCGAGATCTGTTCTGGTGAATCTGAATACCTAGGAAAAGATGCTTCACCAAGGTCTTTCATGTCAAAATGCTTGGCTAAAAGTTACATCACCTTATGCAACATAGTCAAGTCATTTGATGCAAGCAAGATATCATCCACATACAACAGCACAAAGATAACTTTTCTCCCTTAACCTTGTAGTACAAACATCTTTTAACTTTATTTTCCACAAAGCCAAAAGAGGTCACAACCCTGTCAAACTTAAAGTACCACTGTCTAGAAACTTGTTTCAAACTGTATATCGATTTTCTCAATTTGCAAACCTTATTAGAATTTTTTGACCCTGAAATCTTTCAGATTGATTCATAGAGACCTCCTCACACCATTCAGAAAAGCAATTTTAGCATTCATCTAATGTAGCTCTATATTATAATGAACTATTATTGTCATAATCACTCTAAGTGCATCCTTAAAGGATACGGAAGGGAAGGTAATGTTAAAGTCAGCCCTTTCCTTTTAAGTGAACCCTTTGGCACCCAACCGAGCGTTAAACTGCTTAACTTTACCTTAAGTGTCCTTTTTAGTCTTAAACAGTCATTTACAACTAATTGGTTTACAATGTTGAGATAAATCAAGTAGCTCACATACCTTGTTATGCTTCATGGGTTGTATCTTGTCATTCATTGCATCTCACCATATATCTGCATGTGGTCCAGAAATAACTTCTAAAAAAGTAACTAGATCTACAATATGTCCACTAGCATAGTCTTGTTCACCAAATAGACTAATAAGATGGAATAACAGATCATCTCACTTTAGTGGATCTTCACAACTGCATTCGTTCTTGTACCTCAGGAACCTCTATTTATATAGGTATGGTTTATATACTTTTACTGGCATGGTATTAAGACCTTAATCCACTAGACTTAGCTGTATGAGTGGCAGATATGAAATAACTTTAGTATACGTCTTGCTATCATCTGAAGGGTGTGAAGGACCACAATCATCAAAGACATCATATTTTAGAAATTTAACTGTTTGAGATTCAACAATTTTGGACCTTCCTTCTCTGCAGTAGAATCTGTAGCCTTTAGAGTGGTTGAGATATCCAACTAAATACCAATGAGTAAAATGAGCTTGTAATTTACTTTTATAAGGATTATATAAACCTACCTTAGTAGGGCAGCCCTAAATATAAATGTGTGCAAGGCTAGGCTTCCACTGTTTCCAGATCTCAAATGGCATCTTTGGCACTGACTTGCTTAGGACTATGTTAAATATATACAATTTAGTCTTGATGACTTCACCCCAAAGAAAATCAGATAGGTTAGTCATTCTTTACATGGACCTTATCATGTCCTTTATGATATGGTTTCGCCTTTTGGCCACAGCATTTTGCTCAAGACTACCTAACATAGTGAACTGAGTCACTATTCCATATAATTCCACATATCTAGCAAATGGACCATTTTCTTGTCCTCAAATGCCATGTTTGCCATAATACTCTTCTCCATGGTCATATCTGACAATCTTGATATATTTTCACAATTGGTTCTCCACTTTAAATCTTGAATTTTTCAAGAACTTCAGATTTTTCTTAAGTAAGAACATATAACCATAGCAAGAATAATCATAAATAAACATTATAAAATATCTAGAATGACACAAGGTAGTTGTATAAGGTCCATGAATATCCGTATGTATAAGATCTAATAAGCCAAATGCTCGAGTAGATCCTTTTTCTTTATTTTGGTCAACTTACTTATGCAACAGTCAACACATGTTTCCAAACTCCTAAAATCTAAAGTTGGGAGAATGTTCTCTTTTATCAATCTCTCAACTCTCTCTGTGGAAATGTGGCCTAAGTTTTTATGCCACAACATGTAAGAATTTTCCTTAGTTAAAGGTCTCTTTCGAGTAACCTGTTCAACAATATATAAAGAAGCATACATTTCGTGAGGGGTAAGACATATTCTATTTAATCCATATGACAAGAAGACAGTACTAATATTTTTTCATTGAAGGATAACTATACAATAGAAGCATTAATGACAAAACGATAATCTTCTTTGTCTAACACTGATACAGAGATTAGATTCTGTCGAAAAGGCAATATATAAAATATGTCCTATAATACAAACACAAACCCCATATTGAGGTTTAAACATACATCTCCTTTATTTCCTCTTGGATATGAACCCCAGCATCGTGGAGGTAACATGATACATGATTAGATGCTCCACTATATGGCCACCAAGAACTGGATGTGGCTATAGCAAGATTAGATTTATGAATCATATGAGCCAAGGAGTTACTTGTTAGTTCTTGTTTTTTCTTCCAAGCTTTATATTTTTGGCAATCGAACTTTTTATGTCCCTTCTTCTTACAAAAGACGCATCTCATATTTTTCACTTCTTATAAACCTTTAGCAATGCTAAACTGACCAGTATGCACAAGTGGAGAGGATTTGGATTTCTTACCTTTATACCTTTTGGGCTTAACTTTTTCCTTTCCTTTAGTTCCAAACAAGGTTGTTTAAGGAGTGTTCTTCAACATCTCCTCTTTTGCAACACAAAGAGCAATCAAAAAATTGATATCTCAATCCTCATCCTGTGAATTATATATAGTGACTAGAATACCAATCTCTAAAGGGAGTGTGCTTAAAGCTTGGTGCACTACTAAAGCATCAGGAATCAAAATTTCAACCCTTTTTAACTTGCTATAGAGGTGGACCATCCTGATCATGTATTCCTGCACTCTCCCTTCTCCAATATACCTCATGAAGAACAAATCTTTGATTAAGGTACTTATCTTTGCATTAGACGAGATCCTGTACCTTTAGGAGACATTATCCAAGAATTCCTTTACTACATTCGTGTCTAGAATTCCACTAAACAGATGATCTGGGATTGATCTCTTAATGGTCAAATAGTGCATCTTGTTTGACCTCTCCCAAGTTACAAATGCTGCTCTATCAGTCTCCGAGCTGATGGACATAAGAGGAGATGGCTTATCCGTCAGTATGCCCATATTAGTATCTGTCATCTCTAATGCAAGCTTCATATCTTGCTTCCACTTTTTAAAATTGAAATCAGTCAGGGTTTTAATGGTAACATTAATTTTTTTACAGAAAAGGTGACTGCAAAATATAATATAAAAGTAAGTATAAATGTAGGATAACAGTAAAGCCATAAATAGTATCTGTACTAAGAATTTGATTACACATATCATGAAACACTTGTAGGTTGAATACATAATACATGCAAATCAGACATTCACATAAAAGCAATCAGAGTATATACTACTAACTCTCATAATGCTACCACCTGTGGGTGAATAGTTCATTTAAGCAATGACTTCCTCCATCTAATGCCTTTATGCACATCTCAAAATCTCATGTAAGGCCAATACTTGTGGGTAGAATAACCAAACATAAGACCAAAGACATCTCCTAGCATGCAAGTAGAACAATTCAAATGCTAACTCGAAAGGCCACTGTGGTGATTGCATTCTCATCAATACTCAAAAAGATTCACAAACACAAGGGATACATTTGTATGTTATCCTCACATTCTATATAGGCATATAGTATGTGACAATGTTTCATCAATAACTGCAAAATCTGAATGCATATTCTCATTATCAAATACTAATGCTGAAAAAATTATCAATAAACTTTATTTGAGACTTTCGTAGCAGAAAAATCTTAATCAGAGTGACTGTTATGTGATATCAAACACTGAACTTACCATATGAGATATGAAATCTCAAGTATCTCCCTCATGTCAAGTTCGAAGGATGAAAATTCACTCAAAAATAGCTTTATAATGCTTTATTTCATTTTTTGGAGTTAAACTTTATTTATTACTAATGTAATAAATCCAGAAAATAAAAAACTCACTTTATGAATTCCCTAGACCCATAAATTGAGCCAAAATGACCCAGGGTATCATTATAGGAATTCTTGAAAACTTTGAATATTTTGTATAGAAGTCAATAATATTGTAACGCTGACGTCAACAGACACTATAACGTTGATGTTAGCGTGATGTCAAACAAAGTTAATGTTAGGCCCTTCTGTTTGCACGTGCCACACCTTCACTGACGCGCTTAGAGCCTAAATGGCCCGTCTGGCATATGCATCTTAATCACATACATGCATGAACCATCATAAGCCAGATGCATGTCCTCACCTGCACGCATCACATTTCAAGACATGTGACTGATGTATACTTCGCACGCGCCTATCCCCTGCCTCTATTTGGTTTCTGTGCACGAGTTGGCACTTGTATCACATGCGCCACATATTTCATTCATCCGCTGTGCCACACATCGCCCACCTGTTTGATGCATTTCACGTTTTAATTATGCTTCTTACTTATAACACATTGCTAACATAAAGGTCATAATTCCTTTGTGAGAGTAGGGAGTAGCTTTTACTCAGTAAGAATCTTCAATCCTTCTTCTAACATGTGATCAAGTTTACGGTGCCACAACTTTGTTGCATTTTCTACAGAACTAACTGATGCAACTGATGTATTTGCTTTTGAATATGTCTCTCTAATTAGCTTGTATAAGTTTCCAACTATCCTTTCCACCTTTATTACCACAAGCGCTCCTTTTATAACCTTCATAACTCCATTTTGAATCAGGTCTTGCATTGAATTTCATCCAATTACCATAATGAAAATAGATACTTCTTCAAGTCCTTCATATTGCGCACATTTTGTATAGTGTGAGTTATACCATCATACATCTTCAACTTGATGGTGACAATCCCAAAAATCTCCAAGGCATAATCATTTTTTATGTACACAGATACTATAGAGATAGGTTTGTAAGTGTAAAACCAATCTCTATAATGAGTCATATGCCATGTTTCTCCTAAGTCTATTATCCAAGCATCAGTGAGCTCTAGGTTGTTCTTGAACACCGTTGCCACTTCACTATATAAGCTTTCTCCATTAGCAACACATCCCTTAGAAGTTGATGCTTAAATGGCCTTTTTCTACACCCTTCCTGAATCAGAATTCACTTTTAAAGTGTCCTCACTTGCTATTGTAACATTTGAGATTTTTCTTACTTATGGATTTCGTCCTTCCTTATTTATGTGTCCTAGTGGAATTACACTCCATTAACCATCCTCTCATCATCGATAAGGCTTCTGCTTGACGCGAACTTTCTAGCCTTTCTTCCTTGTTAATGCATTTGCTTTCTTCATCAAGAACCAAAACAGCGACATCATCAAACATAAAAGTATCCATGAGGATATTTTTGGTTAAATTAATGATGAGTGATATGTGTTTAATTGTTGATACATTTAATCATTTATGCTTAGCAATTAATGATACCAAAATACTTAAGATACTCACTTTAATTCATATATGATTTTAGGTATAATTTGGAAGCAAAGAAATTAAAGTGAGTCGAAAGCCCTACATTTTGGCCATTTTCTGAAGATCAATACTCACTTGTCTTCAAGGAGCGAGACAGAGAAAATTAAAAGACCAAAAAAATGAAGACATGAAGAAAAGAACGTGAGCTGCATATATTATGGTGAGGAATAAAGAATGCAGTAGGTGGATAAATGTTGAACAAAACAGTAGCGTGAAGGCATTAGCACAAGCTTAAAGCAACATGTAAGCAACTAGATTTAAGAGCAAAACAACGTTGGAAACTAGGAGTAGTCCAGTCAAAATGCAACGCAAAATGAGGAAGCATAAGCAATGACATCTGTCCAAGCAACATCCAAAACATCAACGTATGTGAATGAAACACATACAGAAATAAGAGTCCAAAACGCATCCAATATGTAGTTAAACGCAGACGTATGGGGAAGGACATAGGGGCAGCTGGTGAGCTAGCCCAAAATGATAACCAAGAGACATGAACAAGGAGAAAATGACACAATCATAAAGAACGTTGGACAAAATGCTGGAAGGATGCAATAAACGTTGGATGGAAATGCAGTCAATTTTTTGCGTTTAATGAAAACGCAAATGATAACAGCCTTAGATTAGACAGAACAGGAAAAAGAGAGGGTTTTTTAGGCATGAACAGTGACGGTGACCATCAATCTTTATTCGTCACATCACCAAACAGTGAAGGAGAGAGCAAGAGTCGGTGAAAATAGAATAGAAGAATGGCATGAAGAGAGCAATAGCATGGAATAGAGGGGAGGAATGAATATAAAGCTTGGACCAAATATTAAATTGTCCCATCAGTGAATAGTGGAGAGAAAGTAGCTTGTGGCAGTGAGAAGAGAACCGAAGGGTGTCTTCGGTTGGGGATGGAAATAAGCGCTAAGCTCTATCTTTTTGGGAGACCCATGGAAGGGTAACATCTCAACACCAGTTCAGAGGTGACATCGATGCCGACGACTCGGGTTAAGTGTATTTCTTTGTTTTGTTATTTCTTTCTTTCATTAGGAATTGAATATGTTATCTTGTGTTTATTGGATTGGGTATTGAGTAATGACGATTTTAATACTCTATTGAATCATTTTTCATCAAAACCCATTGCTAAAATCAAATGCAATACGTAATTGTTGTATTCCCGATTCATGTGTAGCGACTAATGATTTCGAATCATTATAGATAATATAACATAGGTTAAATAATCCGAGCTTGTGTAATTTTTTCCTAGATTCGTCTATTTTTTGATTCATAATGTAGTTTTCTGGATAAAATTAAAGAGCTTATTCTAGGTTTCTCGATAGCTAGGCTTAATTAACAAGCCCTTCATGATTAACTAGGATCTAAGGAAAGTTAGGATTAATAGAGCTTATTGTTAATCTACGACCAATAATTGCCAAGAGAGATAAAAGAACAATAAATTAATGAATTATGCTTAATTAGGGTGTAGGCTGAGATTGAACCAAAGAACCGGATCCCTACTGAATTCCCCAATTTTATCATTTTTCACATGTTTTCATTAATTTGTTTTCATTAGGTTTATTTTATTTTATTTTCTTATTAAATCAAAAACCCCCCAATTACCTGAACATCAATTAATTTCATTTCATAAGCTATCCGATCACTCCCTATACGATCGACCTAGACTCATCCTTGCTACAGTAGTAGTCTAGTTATTTTATTTTGACTAGCGTTACGACGCACCGGTTAATTTGGCGTCGTTGCCAGGGAGTACGGTGTTTTAGTTTTTGTTTGTGATTTTAATTGTTGTTTTGTATATATTTGTTCTTAACTAGTTTCTTTTCAGTTATTTCGTGATCCTTTCTTTATTTTGTTTCGTGTTTGTGTTTTATAAAATTTAAAAAAAATCATGGATAGAAGTAATTTGTTCTTTAATTCATATTCTCAATCCTATAGCGATGTTTGGACTGATCAACCTAACTTTTATTATACATGAGATAATCAGCCGAATTACTTCCATGATAGTTTGCAGGAAGCACAACAATTCTTGTACAGACCAAAAGCTTCCTATTAAGACTCAGGTACATCTTTAGAAGAATTAGTTAATGTGTATGTTGCTAACACTTTGCAATTTTAGTAGGAAACAAGTTATAGAATCTAGAACTTGATAAGCCAGGCGGATTAGTTGATGGAAGCTATCAATCGGCTAGCATCACAAAGTAAAGAGATGCAACCATATCAACCTAAGGAGTACCCGATGGATATTAGCACTGAAAGCTTACAGAGTGAAGAGGAGCTTGAGAATTTTGTGGTCAATCCTTAAGGAGTTGTTTGTGTCAAAGAAGTTGAGGATGAGCTCGAAGCTGAAAAGGACATATCATTTAGCTCGGAGGTAAAAACTGAGTTCATAATTATTGTTGAGACTGACTCTTTACCTTTACCTAATAGGTTAGAGGAATTAAAGGAAGAAAAAAAGGCAAAGAGATGTTCAAAATATTTCTTGAGTGCATAGACTTAGTCAAGATTGAAAGTCTGAGGATAGGGAATGAGCTAAATGGGAACGATTATCAACCAAGACCCTATCTTAAAGAACTTCACATGGAGGAACTGCATGTACTACCAAAAGATCACAATTTTGTCACGTGAGGAGAAGACGGAGTCGAGCCAGCACTAAACCAAAGCGCTTCTTGGGAGGCAACCCAAAGGAAGTAAATTTCCTTTGTTTACATTTTCACATTTCTCTTTATATGTATGTGTGTTCTTTGTTGGTTTTTTTTGGCTTGTTTTCAAGTTTTCAATCAAAATGAGAGAAAGAGTAAAACAAACAAAGAAACATTTGCTCTTTTTCTATTGCTTCTAGGATTATTTAATCATGATTAGAGTGTGAATTAACTAGAGAATTTCATGGAAAATTTGACATGTATTTTTGCTCTTGTGATTGGTTGATCTACATTATCTTTAGAAGAATAGTGACTAGCGGTAGACAAAGTCGGTGAGATGTTGAGCCTTATTAGACTGACACATTCATATCAGTCTCATTGTCTTTTGATAACGTGTGACCTTTATGACATGTATATCCTGATTTTGTGTTGAATTTCTATTCGAGACCACATTTTTATCACATGCATTAACATGGATATGATTAGGCATTCTTTGCTTTTCTGAACTACATTAGCCAAATAGCCTACCCATTATATGAATTTTCTTTTTGATAAGCCCCTTTGAGCCTTATTAGCCTTTATTTTTGCATCAATCATATTACACGCTTTATACTTAACCAAATGTCCTACCCAAGCCATAAAGTTAGTGGAACATTTATGATTGTTAAGTTTGTGGATCTACAAAATTCTAAGTATCGGGGTGTATATATGTGAGGGTTGGTTATTGTTGGGATGTTTTGTTGTGTCCTATCATTGAAATTCCCATGTTAATGTAGTTTTTTAATGTTAAAAAAAGGAAAAGAAAGAAAGAAAGAAATAAAAGAGAAAAAAGAAGGGAAAAGAAAAGAAAAGAAGAGGAAAAAGAAAGAAAGAAGAAAAAATTGTTTAAATAAATTTATCAAGGAAGAAGTGCCTATGAGTTTGCAAAGTTATTCATAATCAATGCATCTTCCTAAAGTTGTGATGAATGGGTTATTTAAGTATGTTGAATATAAGGTAGATGTTGGCTCAAAAAGTTCACTCTTGTGGTTTCAATGTATTATTGGATATAAATTGTATGAGTCATTCTTTCATATTGGTGTATACTTCATGTGGTTGGTATGTGAGAGTTGAAAGAGGTTGGGAAATATACATGTTGCATTTGTCATAGCTGACGGTACCCAGCTTTTGATGAGTGTTACTTTGTTTCACTAGCTTAATGACTTTAATGCTACTCAACCCAAACACATCTAACCTCACTTTTACCCACATTACAACCTTAAAAAGTCCTTTGATTCATAATTTTGCATGTGAATTATAGTGGTGCAGAAATGAAATGATATGCAAAGTTATGGAATGAATGGTGTTGAGTGTACTAATAGATATATTTTAATTAAATACATTTTTCGAGTCTACTATTAGATTGCTTGGTCTCTAAAGATGATGCTTGTTGATTGATCATGAGTAGAAGCATTAAGCGTTGAATTCTTACTATGATTTTTGAAAGTTATTCATCTTTGGTTATGATTATATAGTCTTAGAAAATATGGGAATTGAGTAAATGTTTCAAGTCTTTGAACTTAATTTGGATGTATTACTCGAGGACACCCAAAAGTTAAGTGTGGAGGAAATTGATATGTGTTAAATTGTTGATACATTTAATCATTTACACTTAGCGATTAATGATATGAAAATACTTAAGATAATAACTTTAATTCATATATGATTTTAGGTACAATTTGGAAGTAAAGAAATTAAAGTGCATCGAAAGTACTACATTTGGCCATTTTTTGAAGATTAATACTAACTTGTCTTCATGGAGTAAGATAAAGAAAATTAAAAGAACAGAAAAATGAAGACATGAAGAAAAGAACGTGAGCTGCATATATTATGGTGAGGAGCAAAGAATGCAGTAGGTGGATAAGTGTTGAACAAAGCAGTAACGTGAAGGCATTAGCATAAGCTTAAAACGACAAGTAGGTAGCTAGATATAGGAGCAAAACAACGTTAGAAAGTGGCACTAGTCCGGCCAAAACATAACAGCAAATAAGGAAGCATTGGCAATGACATTTGTCCAAGAAACGTCCAAAACATCAACGTGTGTAAAGAAAACACATGCAGAAATAAGAGTCCAAAATGCATCCAGCATGTAGTTAAACGCATACGTATGGGGAAGGACATAGGGGCAGCTGGTGAGCTAGCCCAAAATGACAGCCAAGAGACGCGAATTAGGAGAAAATGACACATTAACAAAGAACGTTGGACAAAATGCTAGAAGGATGTGTTAAACACTGGATGGAAACGCAGTCAATTTTTGTGTTTAACGAAAACTCAGATGATAGCAGCGTTAGTTTAGACAGAACAAGAAAAAGAGTAGGTTTTTAGGCGTGAACGGTGACGGTGGCCAACACTCTTTATTCATCACATCACCAAACAATGAAGGAGAGAGTAGGAGTTAGTTAAAACAGAATAGAAGAATGGCGTGAGCAGAGCAGTAGCATGGAATAGAGGGGAGGCGTGAATAGGAAGCTTGGACCAAATATTAAATTGTCCCATCAGTAAATAGTGGAGAGAAAGTAGCTTGTGGTAGTGAGAAGAGAACCGAAGGATGTTTTGGTTGGGGATGGAAATAAGGGCTAAGCTTTATCCTGTTAGGAGACCTATGGAAAGGTAACATCCCGACACCGGTTAGGAGGTAACATCGACACAGACCACCCTGGTTAAGTGTATTTCTTTGTTTTCTTATTTTTTTTTCTCATTAGAAATTGATTATGTTATCTTGTGTTTATTGGATTGGGTATTGAATGATGATGATTTTAATGCTTTATTGAATCGTTTTTCATGAAAACTCATTGCTAGAATCGAATGTAATACATAATCGTTATATTCCTGATTCATGTGCAGCGACTAATGGTTCCGAATCATTAGAGATAACATAACATAGGTTAAATAATTCGAGCTTGTGTGGTTATTGCCTAGATTGGTCTATTTTTTTGATTCGTAATGCGATTGTCTAGATAAACTTAACGAGCTTATTCTAGGTTTCTCAAGAGTTAGGATTAATTAACAAGCACTTTGTGATTAACTAGAATTTAAGAAAAAATCAGGATTAACAAAACTTGTTGTTAATCTATGACTGATTATTGCTAAGAGAGATAACAAAACAATAAATCAATGAATTATACTTAATTATGGTGTAGGCTGAGATTTAACCAAAGAACTGGATCTCTATCGAATTTCTCAATTTTATCATTTTTTGCATGTTTTCTTTAATTTGTTTTTATTAGGTTTATTTTATTTTATTTTCTTATTAAATCAAAAACCCCCCAATTACCTAAACATCAATTAATTTCATTTCATAACCTATCCGATCACTCCCTATAGGATCGACATAGACTCACTACTACTACATTAGTAGCCTAGTTATTTTATTTTGACTAACTTTACGATGTGCCAATCAATGAGCTGGTTATATAAATATGGAAGACTTTGAAGTATAATCTCCGCATGTTCAATTAGATTAACATTATGTCCTAGCTTTGAAAGTTGAGAGCATAGAGAGGTTAAAGTATTAATATGATCCGTTACATAAGTAGATTTAGGTATTTAAACCGTGTCGATTGTGAAGAGACTTGGCTTCATATAACTTTGTAAGATAATCTCATATCTTCTTGTTTGTTTTCTTTTCCTCTATACCTTGCAAAATATCATCTGATAGACCACGATGCAAATCTATTTGTTTTCATTTGTTGTCATCTGTGAAACCTGCTGCCATATCTTTTACTAATATTGCCTTCATCTTCAATTTCTATAACAAGGACTTTTTTCCGTCAAACTTTGTAATGTTGAATTTGGTCAACACTGCTTCAATCACAATGTGGCTCTTGTAACCGGTGTTAAGAGTTTTGTATCGTACCGGCCAGTACAAGTTGGAAGGTATCGTTGATAAGTAGAAACTATAACATGTTTTACACCCCTATTTAATATTGTTTTAAATCATTTATGTAGCACATTTGGGCGAATAATGTTGCATTGTATTATTAATAACTCAAGATGTTTAGTTTCATATTTTATCTAAAAAGGGATTAAATTATAATAAATATGTTTTTAGGTCTGATGGAGCTTAAAGAAGAAATTAAATAGGGAGCGACAACAGACCAAAACGACAATGCAGGCAGCACCAAGACATTAGCAGCTGGACAAAACGACAGTGCAGCATCCAGAAGAGAACAAAGCAAAATGCAGCAGAAACAGTCCAACAAACACAGCAATTAGGGGACGGTCAAAACGACGCCAGAGCCAACAGTAGCCCAAAAACGCACGGTATAAAGGAGCAGGTAAAAAATAAAACACGGTGGAGACTAAGAGCCAAAACGCGACGTAACAGATGAAAAGGAATAAAACGACATAGTCGAAGCAGCCAAGGAGAGAAACGATGAAGCAGTAGAGGACGTAGCCCACAAAGCCAAAACGCATGCATCAGAGGAAAACACAGATGCAGTAGAAATAAGTAGAAAATACATCGTACATGTAGTGGTAGAAAACAACAAAAATGCATAACAGAAGATAGAAAAACGCAATAGAAATACAACAGATCCGATGTTTTCTCCTCCAACTCTCTTCAAAATGGAAGAGATAAGCGGAAGCTTATCAAAGAGCTAGAAACATGCGTTGTTTGGAGTGTCTCGTGAGGCTAAAAAAAGGTAGCTGCGGGAGGAGAAAATCAATAAGCAAGCAAATGCGCGACTGAGAGTCATCTGAGAGATTCTGTCTTCCAAGGCGATTGAAGCCAGGAATCGTCGCTAGGAGCATCGGGAGTGTTTGGAGAGCCATAAGCTCGCTAGAATCAAGCTGGTTTGTGACTAGTGGAGGATACACTATAAGAATACAAGGCAATATGTGAAGTTTATAGAATATCCTCCAACATCGCATAATCCTATTTGCGACGTTTTAAAAAATGTCACAAAAACGTCACGGATTGTGGTGTAGACAAAAGGTTTCTACGACGTTTTATATAAAACGTCGCAGAATATATCAACATTCGACGACGTTTATAAAAACGTCACTAAAACATTGGTCTTTCAGCAATATTATCAGAAAACATCGCGGAATCATTAATATTATGCGATGTTTCAGAAAACGTCGCGTAAGTACAGGTTGTGCAACGTTTGCTTATAACGTCGCGGAAAGCCACATTCCGCAACGTTTCAAGAAACGTCGCAAAATCTTTTATATTCCGTGTTATTGTAGAAAACGTCGCAGAAAGCCACATTTGGTGACGTTTTTGAAACGTCGTGAAATGTGGGCTTCCGCGACGTTTCAGAAAAACATCGCAGATTGTTGTCAAATCCATGACGTTTTAAAACGTCCGGAATGTGTTAGCAGAACGTCACAGGATGTCATTTTCTTCTTGCTTTAATTTTTCCGAAAATAAATTTAATTTAATAATTTTCCAATTTTAATATTATTTTTTAAATCTTATTTATTTAATAACTATTCAATATTATTTATGAATTTTATTTATTTAATAATTCTT